>APFE030486771.1:0-59100 GCA_000404065.3 Pinus taeda | reverse complement strand
TGTCCTTTCTGATATTGGAGGCTCTTGACTGCATTCGACCTCAAAATAACCATGATAGTGAGATGACCAAATCAACTTGTAATGTACCTGATATTCATAATGCAAATGAAAATGAAATACTAGTGTGCAAAGCTTTGCCATGTATTCACTTATAGGGTCAAAGAAGACATGATTATTTTGATGATCATCATAATACTCTATATCTTCAAACAACTGATCCTCAACTACACAACATTTATTTGACAAGCTATCCAACTGCTTTTCTGAATCATTCCAACAAACAATGGAATTTTCCTCATTATTATCATCATTCTTTGGTGTAAGCTGCTGCAAGAAATTACAAAAATTAACAAGATTTTCCTCTGCCTGAAGGTCATAAAAAATTTCTTCCAACATTTCTTCTTGTTGTGTGTAATCATTTTCATCTTCATTATGATTCGAAGATTGAGAAGACTGCTGCATCTCTACATCAATATCAGAGGATTAAACATGGTTTTCATAAGTAAACCCCTGCTGATCTTCATGCTGCGTTTCATGAGATGTTATACTTTCTCCTTGGTGCTGGAATGCATTGTTATGAAGTGCCTCTAAGATTTCTTCATCCATAAATTCATCATCATCATAACAATCCTCCAAGTACTGAATAAGACCTAAAGAATGTCTACAACAATCTTTGAGCAACAATAATGAAGGATGACATTCTTTATACGTGTCATAGAACACATCATGGAAATCAACAAGAGAAGATAATGAACCATTTTCCAAACTTTTATACCAAGACCATGCTTTTCCTTCTAAAGTGGCCATAAACATCCTCATGAGACAATCCTCAGGAAAGTGAACCTTAAGACTACGTACATGCATTTGAAGCCTAACCAAATGAAGAGCAGCATTGTCTTTCTTTTCATCTTTGAATATTGGAAGATCTTCTAACTAATCAACCTTTGGCATAGGATTTGGAAAACCAGGGATATGAGACCGATTCATAGGAGCATACCTGGCATTCATTCTTGCAGTGGAATTCATCTTGAAACTTCATCAAGGTACTGATCTTCTAGCAGTGGAGTCACCTTCCAATTTCTTATTCGATGTGTGGAGTTGCCAAGGTAGTTTTGCAGCCTCAAAAAGATGTCTGAGCTCCTGCTACCTTCAGAAGTTCAGCCTCTTGATTTCGGGAAATAATAAGCTTCAGGCTCCCGGCAAACGCACCAAAATGTTATCTCAAAATTAGACCCTGGAAGGCTGCAGACTAGGAAGACTTCAAGTAACTATTTCAAACCTACTTTAGGCTAAGGCTTAGCCTCCTCAACCTGAGAGGGCTCTCTCTAAATGGATTAATGATTTTGATTAAAGATAAGATGGATAACTCTTGTAGAAAAACTGTGAAAAATATGAATGGTGGAAACACATTTAACAGCTACCCATTGGGCTTATGGAGTCAACAACACCTCAATAAAACAATGAGCTCAACCTTACATGGAAGTCAGGGCATTCAGCATTCAAACATTCAGAATACAAACTCATATAGAACCACACAGTCAGTTTATAAATGTATACAGGAAGTCAGAGCACATTCAGTGAATTCTGAGTGATTATACATCCATAACACTGCAAGAATTAGGAAAAGGACAACATCACATATTCTGAACATAAACAATCCTTCATGAATCCTGAGAAGTAAGGTCAAATATGCATTACTGAAAATGAGTCTTACGTGAGCCAAATACAAGCTTTTCTCATAAAATTTCCAACCCTTTGTACATTGATGCTTCAGCTATATATAGAGCTCTTTACATAACTGATTCCTCCTCAAGCATGAGGGAAATTCGAATTCATCCTACTATGACACCTAATGATACTTAAAACTAACTATTAAATGCAAATGACACCTAACTAGGAGTCCTAGAGACCTAATACAACTAGGAGTGTAACTCCTTATTATGATTACAACAGCCATATCTAAACATTTAAAGCATTCTTTGAGACCTAACACTCCATGAAGTCGAATTTGATTAAGCCTCCCACGTGGTCATCTGACTGCTGAAGACAAACCCTAGAAATTAGGGAACATGTTTCCTTGTTTTTAGGGTTTAGGATCCCTGAAAATAGCACGTGGGACAGAGCCTTTATCTCTTCATCCATGACACATTTTATGAAACTGAAGGAGGTTTTTGTAACCCATGTTGTCCAGAATAAAAACCTCTCCTGGTTTCTTAAAAAATTTCTCCAGCTGCCCAGAAACGGTCCTTGAAAAACACGTGGCAAACAGGCAAAATCCGTTTTCTGAAAGACTGCACCTACAACAGTTTTGTAACGCAACTTTGGTCACCCGTTTCTCCCATCTCAGAATGAATTTGAGGAACCTGAAGGAGGATTTTTTGAATCAGTCAATTCTGAACAAAAACCTCTCTTGGTTTTTTGAAACATTGTTCCTACCGCCCAAACTAAGTCTTTGAAAAACAGTTGTCAAACAGGAGATGAAAAACTGCACCTACAGCAGTTTCGTAGCGCAACTTTGGTCACCCGTTTCTCTTAGCTCATGATGTATTTGAGGAAACTGAAGGAGGTTTTTCTGAACCAATCCATTCTAAACAAAAACCTCTCCTGTTTTTTTGAAAACGCGTTCCTACCGACCAGAATTATTCTTTGAAAAACAGGTGATAAACAGGAAAAGTTTGTTTGTGAAAAACAGCACTTATAGCAGTTTTGTAGCGCACGTTCAACCATAAATTCCTCCCACCTCAGAATGAATTTGAAGAAACTGAAAGAGGTTTTGTTAGTGCAGCATGTTAGGAAGAAAAAATCTTTCAGTTTGCAAAATGGAGTTCTCAGCTGCTCAGGAAAGCTTCTGTAAGTTGACTAGTAAAAACAGTTTTCCTCTGCTAAAACAGGCTGCTACAGGGGTTTCGTAGCGCTCTGCAAAAACACTTAGTTCAATGATTTCATAGCTACTTTCAAAATTTCTCCAACATGATGTGAGATATGACTTATAAACACCTGGTAAGACTTCTAAAACATGGAATGAGGTTGTCAAACCTTATTTGGAAAAGAGATATGATCTTAAAAGACTTCTAACCTTATGACCTAACCCTTAAAGCATGAAATGACCTAGAGACCCTTTAACACCATGACTAGGAAGGGTTTGTAAATGAGAATGACACTAATTGTGATGAGCTGACTCAAAACTTATAAGACTATGATTAGAAACAAGGCAACTTACCAAAGATTTTTAGGGTGATAAATGGAGCTACAACCCCCTTAGTTCTTGTACTAGCTGGGATACTAGTACACAGGCTCCTACCTGCAGAAGGCTACAACCTTCTCTTTTATTTCAGGGACCACGTTTCATTAATTTTCAGACTGGATCCACAAATAACATCAATCAAACATCAAGAATTTCTGCGTCAACCAATCACCTTTTCACCAATAAAAACTGAATTAAAATAAACACTTCTCTGACAATTGTACCCAGATCACAGTAACAGTAATCACACACCACTTCTGAACCCAGAACACTGCATCAATAAACAGAATCAGCTAGAACATAAATCAAGAGATGTACGCTACTTCACTATTCAGAAACCTGTGTACATACGCTTCTGTGTCAAGACCGACCTGCGTATACGCTACTTTCACTTACAAAAACAGCGTGTATATGCACCTTCGCTTCACTGAACCTACGTACAGATCTATAAAGGATAATTCATTCTCTCAAACATTCATACATTAGTTAACCCAGATTATTAGATCTATAGATCAAGCGTGCGCCACATATCACAGATCAAAATCATATAGAGATACCACTATTCAAGCCTTAGGATTTTGATCCATCAAGAGAACTTATCCTTTTTCTTGCACTCAGGTTCCTCCTTCATTCAGATCCCGATCTTCACCATAACCCAATGATCAGTATTCCAGATCTAGTATGATATCATATATTCAATGATTCAGATGATCTTTGCCCAATGATCTTCTTCCTCTTTTATAGTCTTGCCTTTCACAATACCACGACCCAAAACCATAACAAATCAATACCAAGGACCCAATACTTGGGATCAACACATTAGACAAGATACCAAGGTCCAAAACCATAGGTTCGAATACCAAGTACAAAATACCATGGACCAAAAATAAGTTCTCCCACATGTACGTGCTTTCCCTTGCATGAAAGTGCATGTATACACATACGCGACTTTGGAACATCTAACCTGCGTGTATACGCGGCTTCGTTAAGGTGAACCTACGTATATATGATTTCCTTCATTCTGAGAACCTGAAATGATCTGTCATCAGAGTGAGTTACCATCAAGGACAACACCTATGCCATAACGCCAAACCTATGCAATAATGCCAACAGTGTGGGTGCTATGCAGCGCACTTGAGCCCTCTTTGGCCTGCGCTAGGAGAATTTGAGTGAAATTTCATTAGGGTTTGGGAATATTCTTATCCATTGGGTTCAGCTAGAAGCTTCCCAAGTTTATATACTCCTTTGAGCTTGAATTTGGATGAGGTAGGGAGTTAAGGAACATCAATCCCTTATCCCTTCCTCCATGGAACTAAAATTCTATGTTTGGGAGGGCATTCATTATCACCATTGATGGCATAACTTCCTTCATTCACCTATAAAAAGACCACTCATCTAAGTGATCAGGGGCTGGAAATCATTGAATTATAGGGAGATGTTGTTATTATGAGACTTGAATTGCTTTCAAGTATTGTAATGATGTCAAAATGTCTTTCTTTTTATGAGGAGAGGATGGGATTAAACTGGAGGAGTGATAGTGAATCAAGAAAATTGGGTTGTAACTCTTCCTTTTACTAATAAAGTGTTCAAAGGTTTTTCCATATGTTTGTATTGTCCATTTATTCTTTCATATGTGTATTATGAACTTGATTCCATTCTATGTTAACCAATAGATCATTATCATATGCTTTGATCAATTTTTGTCTTCTGTTTGTGTGAAGGTACTTTTCAAGTGGATTAAGTATGGAAAGGAGTGACAGAATTGGTCAAGGGAGATAAGGAGTAAGCAAAAGCTACAAGTAGGCTTCTTTACTATCTTATTTAATCTATTGGTTATAGAAAAGGTAGAGAATGCTTTGCAATGTTGTTCTAGACTTAGCTACTAGTCTAGGGGTGTAAGCGTTTATCCGTAGACACTAAAACTTCCTAAAACAAGGAGTCAATACCCATCATTGACAGGCTGATCCATCGGATCATGCGGATGCCATACATAGGGGAAAATATGGCCATGATGTTTGGTGTAAAAGGTGGTGAGCAGGCCCTCACAGGGGCCATGAAGGAGAAATTCAAGCTCGTGAAGAGGCTGCGAGGCTATGCCATCTCGAGTATCTGCGATCCCGCAGTCAAGGTGGACACACAGATTTTGGAAAGAAAGGTTATGAGGAAGTGTCACGCAAATGAAGTGTCGGAACCAGTCGTTACTCTTGCAGCCCAATGCATCGAAGGATTCTAGTTTAATTAGGTGCGTTATCTCTGTGGTGATTTCTTTGCGAACTACTACGAGGCACTGGAACTCAGTAAGACCTTCCACTATGTGTGTCTCTTGCTGTCCATTGTGCTGGTAGCCTAGGAGCTACTGAAAGACAGTCTATTCCCCTCAGTTGCGCTGGACCTACTAGAGGTAGCGAAGTACGCTTCACTATGGATGACCAAGGATTCTCAGTGCATCAAGGATAGAAACATCTTTTGGATCTTGATGGAAATGAACATTCGCATGGCTATCAATTGCAAACTGCAATTGTCACCTACTATGTTTTACAAACTGCAGGAGTACGTGGAGTTTAACGCAAACTTTCAACTCGTATCGATCAAGGCACAGAAGGACCCTGAGTAGACATGGTATGACTTGCCCTACTTGGAAACGAACGATGTGATTGAGGTAGTTCTTGATTGTTGGCCAGCAAAGAGATGCAATGCCTTAGACTTGGCGGTGGGTTTGAGCAAGTCCGCCATGCAGCACAAAAAGGAGGAGGCCAAGCTCAAGATAGTGCAGCTGGCCGAGAAAAGGAAGAAGGAGGCCACTGAAAAGGCCCAAGCAGAGCATGATGTTATCTAGTAGGTGGAAAAACAGACAAGCGAAACAGAGCATGGCTCTAACAAAGGTGCGAGTTCGCCTTCGCTCCAAACAGAAGAAGAAATGGATGAGAAAACAAAGTAGCATGGAGCGGACCCATAGATAGTGTTGTATTGCATTAAACGTTCAAGAGAACAAGAAAAAGTGGGGCCGCGGAAGAAATCCAAGGCTAATAAGGTGTCACTAGACCCAATCACCCTCACAGAGGGAGATTTGAATGGCATTGGAAACATGAGGTGGGATGTCACCACGGAGGTCTTGTAGTAGTTCGAACAACAACAATAGTAATTATTGGGGGCCATCCAAATGGGCTTGCATGAGCTACAGATCCACGCATCACAGGCTGGCATGGTGTCCGCCAACCTCGTTATCGATACTTTAGAAGCTGCCGAGATGCTGCGTGCAAAGGACTCCCAAGAGATAGTGCTGATGGATGGAGCACTAACCACAGAAAATGAAGCTAATAGGCCCGTTGTTAGCACCCTCAAGGGAGTGGGGTTGAACTTGGTAGTGCTCCCTAGCGAGGAGCTTCACCCACTCCAGGATGGACTAATTACAGAGCTGAGGTCCCGTGAACACCACACTTTACAGGTAATCAGTGAACATAATATTAATAATGACAAGATGGACCTGCAGCAAGACACCACCCTCACTTCCATGGTGGACATTACTAAAAAAAATATTTGCATGATTAAGGCTGTGAGGGAAGCATGCCAAATGGTCCCCGAATTGGCCATTCGTGAGGATGCAGAGGCAGATGAATAGTTCTACAAGCTTGCTACAGGGGTGCACAACACTCACACAGTGTTGGCTAAGGTTCAGCTGGAGGTGAGCCTACATATTGCAGATTTATAGTTGAAGGCCCAACCTTAGACTTCACCAAAAGTAAAGGAGCAATGTGCAACTGCTATCACAGAGGTGATAGCGGCAGTAGATAGTGCAATAGCAGACTACACAAGGCTTTTTGAATAGTCGTTCGAGATCCTAACGAGCTTGCAGGAGGATCCCAATGTACAGTAGCTGGAGACAGAGGTGTGAGAACTATAGCAGTGCTATGACGAAGTAAAAGGTACAATGTGCACCGTCACTCTCACACAGAGACTGGCAAAGTTACAGGAGGCCAAAACATTGAAAGAACAGGTAGATGTAGCGCAGTACAAAGAAGCGGTGTTGAAGGCACGCTTGAAGCCCTAGTTGGATGAGGCTTATTAGGTCATATCCTCTATTGAAGGAAAACTTGCTAATCTGCAAGCGACTCAGCAGAAACTTTAGGTTGACAGTTCAGGACCAACGACAGAGAATTTGGTTAAAGAAGCGAAGCAGGTGGCTGCACAGTGCACCACCAAGGTTACCGTCATACAGGTCGAGCTGGGAGGTCTTCACACCAAGATCTCCACACCCGCAGAGTGACTCGAGGGTGAGTTACCATGTTTGTGTTAGGGGCCTATTGGGAATGGGTTCCCCGAAGGACAATTTTGGGGCTAGAAGCCCATGTTTTGGAACAATTTTGTAATAAAGTTGTAAATTCTCCACATTTTTTGGTCATGGAGCATGAAGGTGTCAAGAGTCATAATGGGTTGTCTACCCTTATTTTGTAAAGTGTAAAGTTGGCTGTAAAGATCAACCATTGGTCCGCGGACCATGGGATTGTATAAAAAGGATCCAAATAAGTAATCTCTAAGTAGTTGGCAGTGAAAAATGAAGTAAGGAGTTGGTAGAGAAGTCTAAGTGTTTCGGGTTTTAGCTTAAGTAGAGGCTCTATAGCTGAGTGTGTAGAGGCCTAGGGTGGAAGTCCGCAGCTGAGTGTGCAGACCCCTACAATTGTGTGCACAGGGTAGATAGAGTTTGTATTAACTTAAAGATATCAATAAAGAGAAGTATTCTACAATTACTGTGTATTTAGTTCTTGTTATTGCATATGATTACATTGCGTTTTGGGTTTAATTTAAATGTTCATGTGATGCGCGAATATATGTGATTGTGTGGTTAATTGAACGCAAGTAAGGATATCTGTTTACATAGTGCTAACTATGATTGATTAGTAAGATAAGTAAAACACTTAAGATAACTTGGGAACCTATACAATAGGCTGTCATAGTTGCGAGGAAGTACCTAGATCACGGGGTAGGGTTGCATGAAGTTCAATCGCACACCTTCACGGAGGTACTGAAGGGTAGAATAAAGGGTAGGCTCACAGAGCCCTAAAGCTTAGTGACCTGTACGAAAGTAGGGACATAGGGTATACATTGACATCACGACCATCTTAAGGTGTGGAAACTTGGTTCCAACATCCCCCCATACTAATTCGGGTGAGACTTCAATCTGTGCTCTACGAGCTGATGCCGAAAGGGCCAGTAGTGTAGGGATTTGTTTGGCTAACTAATGTTGAACCTGGGTCATGCCCCACAAAGCCAACACTACCCATGATGAACCTTGCAGTGGCCACTTCGCTGATAAATGAACTGCATATAAAATTTCACGTACTATCTATTTTTGGCCTTCTTTGTTTAAGGATGCCAAGCAATATGTTAGGAAATGTGATAGTTGTCAACAGATGGGTCAACCTGTTCAAGACAATGAAATTCCTTTATGTTCTCAAGTCATGATTAAGCCCTTTGAAAAATGGGCTATCGATTTCGTAGCACCCGTAAACCCCACATCTTTAAATAAAAAGCATATCTTGGTTTGTACTAATTTTGTTACTAAATGGGTAGAGGCTAAAGCTGTTTCTTTTGCCACTGAAAAAGTTGTTGTTGATTTTCTATTTAATGAAATTTTTACTAGATTTGGTGTTCCTAGAGAAATTATTTCTGAAAATGGATCATAGTTTGTTTCTAACTTGGTACAGGAAGTCATGAATCAATACAAGATTCAACACATGAAATCTACACCATACCATGCAAGCAAATGGCCAGGTGGAATCTACAAACAAGGTGATCAAATCCATCCTCACCAAAATAGTAAACATGCACATGAAGGATTGGGCTAGCCGATTGCTTGAAGCCTAATGGGCGTATCAAACCACTTGGAGGAATATCAAAAACTTCAAGCAAACCAACATGAGGGTTGCAGATGAATCTCGAAAAGACGAGTAACCAAGCCAAATACTTCAAAACTTGAAAAACTAGGTCAAAGAGCCAAAATACAAGATTCACTTCAATGCAACCAAAAATCGAGCACCTTAACTAAAAACAATTAAAACAAGCGAATAGATAAGAGAAGGACGACAAGGGATGAATCAGACTGATGAATTCAGGAGGTAGAATTGACAAAAACAATTCTACAGGAATCGTCGCGACTATAACACAAGCAACTAGCACTGATTATCCACTAGTTGTAGCAATAGAGCGACGTCGTCGTGGAAGTACACGTCTTTAACGCAACGGGAAATCGTTGTGACTGTGTGACAGGATTTGGCGACGCACAAACTTACAAAACAGAGGCAGCTCGACGTCGGCGCGACTGTTTAAATTTTTTTAGCGACAATCTTAAAAATAATGAAAGGCAAAGAAAAACTCCCAAATGAAGATTAGCCAATCATTAAAGGCAACAAAGGGACTTCCCAAATGGACCCAGGTAGCCTAGAAGACTGATGGTTCAATCCCAAAATCCAAAAAGACCTTGACTAAAAAATCAAGCAAAAGAAAATAAGAAAAAACATAGGACAGACTCCCCAGCGGAGTCACCAACTTGTGATGCAAGAAAGTGTTCGCTCTGCGGACAGAGGCAACCCCTCTAGCCCTAGAGTGGGTCTATTCACATCAAATACATATCAACAATAGATTTCCTTAAACAGTCATTGTTGGAGGCCTACCTCAACCGATGGTTGATGAAGTTCCATTGCACTGCTCCAACTTCCATTTCCTTCTCTTCAATGAGTGATCAACCTGAAACAATGAAAAAGAAATACAACAAAGCACGTAACTGGAAAACAACAATGATCTATTTACTCACAAAGTCAAGAAGTCATAAGATATCAAGAAAATTACATACAAGATATAGGAAAACATCATTGATTGTATTAATAATGAAATGAGAGCAAGCTTACAACCGAGTCTTGACGTCACAAGCCTTCTTAGAGGATCCAGCCAATATGTTTCCCAAGCATTCACTCTTTGAAGATAGATCTCCCAACATAAAATGTCTTTCTCTCACTCATAAGTTTTAACACAAAGCTAAGGGCACTCCACAACCTTCCACAAGCTATTAAAAATCCCACACTTGTCACACCCACACCAGCTATCTATCAAACTCAAAAGCACTAACAACACTGCTCCATCAAAGGAATTACCAACTAGCTGGTCACATCAAAGGTGAGTGCTTTAATAGGAGAAGGAGTCTCCATGAAATGTGGAAGAGAGAGCTCATCCTCAAGGAAGGTAGCTCAAATGACGGAACTGCCATACCAGAGGAGGAAGGGCGACACAAACTATGCCAACAACCAGGTCTAGAGACATCCAAAAGGCTGACTGTTGAAAATAATTTGCCCAATCTAGATCATAGCGGGGCATAAACTAATTAGTCGCGACTACATCACAGGAGGCAATGCACATAGACTCATTGTTGCAGGACACAACTCATTACCTCGCACCGGGTCTAGAAATCCGACTGTTGCAAGAAACAAATGTACTCTGGTGACGGAGTCGCGATGAGACTGTTATGGATACGGGAACGCCAAGCATATTAAGTTTTTATTAGTGACGAGGCAGAAACTTGAAGAATAAGGGTCATTTGTAGCAACAGAGAGCATTTGCTTAATCTTCTTGCATCAATGGGAAGATATGAACATTGTTATTTAACACATGACACAGTAGAAGGAATGAAATGAGGATAGTGACAAATTACTGTGTAACACATCACTTTGGTTTTGGGTCAATGCTACCAATTCATTTAGTTTCACCAACATGTTCAAGAGAAGTCACTTAGTCAAAATTCGCCCTTTACAATACTCATAAGCCTTCATTTTCATGACCGCCATTCCTCAACCTTGTGTCATCAGTCACATTCCATCTCCAAAAGTCATTACACTCGTTTTGTGTCGTTGATGTGGGATACATCAAGGCCCTCCTGTGACGAGTCGCTTCTTGTTGACATGAGCACGTTATCCAAGAAGTTGACTTAGAAACACCCTTCTAGTACCTTGAGGCTTGCATACATCAATGGCAAGTTTCTCGCTTCCGGCGATAGGTTGACAACATTGGCCTTCAACCAAAAGACTTTGTATGGTGTTCGACATCAAAACATCCATTCAAACCATGCAGAATGTACTGCAGTACCTTGAGGATAATTATCATTATCGGTGATCTCTCGTGTCCATTAAGGACTTACATCATTGGCTAGTAATCAGATGGTGTCTTCCCATGTTCGACTTTAGATCATATATTCACATGGTGTTACGGGAATAAGTACCCTAGGGATTTGGGTTGGAACCCCAACAAAGCAAGAGAAAACTATAGTAAGAAACACTCATACAACTCACGCAAAATGCTTAAATAAACAAACTATGTGAGAGCAACCATACCCGGATGTCCTTCATTTTGGTAGATCCCGCAGGGTTTAGACCCTATGCAACTCCTGATGTTCTCCAAACCTGAAAATTATTCAATTTGAAAATACATATAAGTATATAGATGAAGCATTTTAATGAAGCTAACTTTATATCATATAAGAAAATGATTAGTTATAAATCAAAATAACATTCATATATGAATTACAAAAGTATCTGATGCATAAAAAAATTTAATCTTAGAAACAAGACAACGCTTCTTTTTATTGTAGAAAGCTATAACTAACACGAAGAGAATTCACCTGAGTCTTCTTCTTCCAGCTCCAAGTGGAACCATCCTCCAAACCCGTCTAGTCCCAGTCTTCAACATCCTCCTTCCATAACCAATACCATGATATCTCAAGCAAGAGGGAGAATATCAACAATCAAGGAAACAAGGGTTTCCTGAAACTTAGGGAAGTGCTTGAAGCACAAGGATACTTCAGACTCAGTTAGGGATAATCTTAGTATAATAACTCTATCTCTTCTCCCCCTTAAGGCCTTCCCATAGAAGTCTATTTATACTCCTCCCAATTAGTTTTTTATTTTGGAAACTGTTGGGAAACAGTTGGGCCATGGGCAATAGGAGGTAATAAACAGGTAAAAACTGTGAACTCCACCCATAATTAAGGAAATTTATTTTTTTTTAAGTTTTTTAACACATATACGCGGGTTGGGTATTGACTTACCCGCATGTATATGCTTTTATCTTAGGGCAAAGTAGCGTACAGGGAATAAAATATTGCTTTTAAAATATTTGGACCAAGTCTGGAAGGAGGGGTTGCCCTAGGCCATAAACCAAGCATCACAAATACCAAGGGTGCTAAATGGTGCTATAATAGATGCCCCCTAATATATGAGGTCAGAAGGGGTACATGATGGCTGAAATGTATTAAGTATATGGAAAGAACCCTACCAGGACTGAGAAGGAATTCACCAGAATTCAGCATGCCAAGCCATCAAAAAGAGATCAAAAAGAAATTGTTGTCTGAGGTGGGCATACCCATGCTTAGAGAAATTAAAGCATGTCTACATATCAAGTACAAGCGGATCCACTATGTATACAAGTATAAATAACTGAAAGTACATAATGGATCATCTGATCGTGATTGAAAAAGTACATGTATGAATATCACATATAAGAAGATGATCAATGAAGCTAAAAGATGAAGTTGATCACTGATGTCAAAAACTAATCCCAATAGTACCAAATGAACATGGTGGAATAAAATAATACTACATCGCAACTCAAATGTCGGCATATAAGATGTCGCTATGAAGAACTGCAACATATACGGTGGATGGTGTCAACTAGCAGTAATAGGAGCAACTGACAAGTGAACCAAAACATGTTGATGCAACCTAAGGTCTTCACCTACTGCCATGGTACATTTCTACACAATGGGAATAAATGATCTGAGGTCGACCACGTGAGAAATCATTTGATTACCGTTCATTGATGTATACCGTTAACAAACACGAAACTACTCACCGATAATGATAATGAGAGTCAAGGTACCTAATACAATCTAACAAGTGTAGTACAATCTAACAAGTGCGAATGAATGAGCTGAAGTTGAACACCTGGAAGAATCTATCAATCAGGGGAAAATGATGGTTTTCCACTGTCAATAGTGAAGGAATTTGCCACTAATGACTGCAAACCCCAAAGTACTTCCAAATGGGTTCTAGATCTTTGTCCCGAAGCAATGAGCCATAGTTGATAGGAAAATATCCACTAGAAGGAAGGCATTAAGGCATCCTTCATCAATCTAGTGTGATTATAACCCGTAGGCCAATAATGTGGAAGGAATTGGACGAAAAAGATGTAGTAACCCAATCGAAGCACATTTCTGGTGTACACAAGATGTATCTAGTGCACAATAGAAACCCTCTGAACCAACCAATAATTAAAGCTGACACAGAGGCGAGGAATCCACCAATTGGGTCAAATGGAAACCAAGGTACTGCACAAATCCCAATGTGTGATAATGAAAGTTGATTTCAAACACAAAGGAAACCACTCAGTCAAAGACCCATGATACTGATTGATGTTGAGCACAAGGTGACCTATCAATAATGAAAATAGGGCCAGAGTGCGGCTCTAGGGCTGCCCTCATAGCAATATGTCATCATGGATAAGGAGAAGATCTGCCACCAAGAAGTCAATGGGGACCTTCTCAAACTGACACGAGAAAAGGACCAATATAACTGATGTGATGACAAACATGACACTGACAACAAGGGATGGCCAACTGAAAAAATAGGTCAAGAGACACTGCAGAGAGGCCGACTTAGGCTTCCTTCCTTGAACAAAAGCACGACTCAATGATGACTATATGGCATCATATGATCTATGTATAAGTTCATCATGCAGGAGGCACCAGCGAACTCTCCATATGATTGGAAGAGGTAACCAAGAGGAGGAGAACTTACTCAATAACAAGGTTAAGGCATACCTAAGTCAAACTAAATCCCACCCAAAATGAAGAAGATAGTTTCTTCTGAGTGCTTTGTTCAAGGGTGACATCACTGACTCTAGCTGCCAACAATATATGGAAATGTTGTCCCATTCCCACTCTTTTTGGAATATATGATTTTTTTGTCTTTTTCTTTAAGCTGGAAAAAGAATAAAAGAATGCTATAGTACAGTGGAAAGAACGAGTGTCAGAGAAACAGATGATATAGTTCCTGGGATGGGAACAATCCTATACTCAATGTAGGGAGGTGAAACTAGTCAAGGACACTCAAAGGGATGTTCCTTCCACTGATCAAAGGATGTGTCAAGTTGCAGAAGCTAAGTGATTTCATGGTTGATTTTGTAGAACACATGGTCAAATAAGTGGTTTAAACATGAGTCCAAGTGAAGCTGGCTCAAGGCCAAAAGGTGCAAATACTCAAAATGCAATGCAATAGTGCAACTCAACACAAAGGATCCTCTAGGGTATAAGGCCAGAAATAAGCATATAAGCAAGGAGAATGTGTCTTCAACGCACAAGTCATGGCGGGACTAAAGAGGACTCTCGAGCCTACTCAGTATAACAGCATGGGCAACTAATGTCAACGAGGTTTTAACTAAGATGCCCATGTAAAGGATGGTTCTACCATCACATCCTGATTTTTAAAAATTGGCAAGTGAACATGGTTTGCTAACCAAGACACGATGGGGTTGACCCTATGGCTAATGTATCACTAAACGAAGGCTAGTATGCAAGATGCTATGGAAAAATTGGTTTTCCCTAACCTATATGTTAGTGATTGAATGATATCTGCCATGACAGGTCAGCAATCATGGGACTGAAAACACATCTCGAAGAAGTCTCCAAAATATCCTAAAAAATAACCCATTCTCAACAATCCAAGCCCACAAGTCAAAAAAATCATGAGACAAAATATCAAGTTTTGAAAAATATTCTGCAATTTCAAAGCTATATGATGACTTTTGGACTCACAGTTTTTTTATTTCTGTTTGGATCAAAGAGGAGAAAAATTGCCTCTGAACAATTGGACCATTCAAATTGCATAAAAGTTATCAGGTAACCCTCAAATCATGCTTGCAATGTTTTGTGATAGTTTTAGAAGTTTTCATTAAGATTTGACCCTGGGAATTCATGCCAAAAAATCAAACTTTGCGTACACGCAGGTTCGATGTGATCAACCAGCGTATACGACAGCCCTACACGTGACTGTGTGAAAAGGGAACCCGTGTGTACACAAGTTGAAGTTTAGACACAAAATCTAACGGTTGAAACTCAAATTTTTTCAAGATGACCATCACATGGAGAGAGAGAGAGAGAGCATACCACAATTGACAATGAGGTAATGAATGACCAAAATGCACTAGATGCATTGAGAGGGTGTGGCTTATTGAAATTCTTCAAAATGTCGAACATGAAAGCCAACACACGCCTGCTCGAATTGTTGATCCACTACTGGAGTGTATAGGATGACGCCTTTATGATAGATCAGATGCCTCTATAGATTGAGGTTGAAAACATCTACTTTATTACAGGTCTCTCCTGAAGAGGGGAGGTCATGCATTCGACTGGCGGGACAAGAAGTAGTCTTTCAGTGGAAGACTATGTACATATATACTGTCCTGGACACCCGGAAAAGATTGGAAGTCAAATTCCAATCAAACACGTGGATAATTTATCTCTAAGGATTCTACTATTTACCATTGCAATGGTGAATGGATCAGCTTCACTGCATCATGCTTCACAAGTTTCCATGAGCCTAGCAATGGAATGCCTTACCACAGTTTTCGACTGGTGCACACCTCGTCTAACCGACATGAAGAGCCAGTGGACCTCTAATCAGAAGGCTCAGACAAAGAACTTTGGATATGGGACTATCTTATGCTCCTTCTTCGAGAGGGTACTTGGGCTATGTCCCAAAGCATCTATCTCCATCAGTAGCCCTCAAGATCCTCGGATGGGTAGATGGGCTGACTTGATGAAACGCCTTGGAGGTGGCGACGTGCCTAGGACAACTTTCGTTGATGAGTTTTTTGCCTAGTGGGACCAACAGATCCTCGCAGTCGATGACTACCTGTATGTTGATATGGATTTCCGAGGAGATTCAGGCTTGGTTTTGCCACTAAACACAGCATGGGGACACATAGGTAACAATTTTTAATTTTTTGTAAACTTTTAAGATTTTTTTTTTTTTTTTTAAATATGAAATGAATTTAGAAATATTTTTGGAAGGAAAAAATACTAACAAAATGACCGTGTTCCAAATGTGGGTCTAGTGAGACCAGATGGATTTTCGAGGCACAGGCATCGCGGAAGAGGTGCCGAAGAGGCAGCAGTTGAGACATAGAGATTCCTATATGCAGTTTAGAGAAACTTGTGAGATTAACTCACCAGGTACCGATGATAAACATAAAGGATTTACCTGAGGAGATGCAATGCCGCATGGTAGGGGTACCATGGGACTGGGTCTGCATACTTCTGCATGTAGCCAATGCAGTAGTTAACTTTTTAGCCACTCATCCTGAGTCGGGTCGATAGAAAGACTGGACATGATTATGGGCATTTCGTCCCAATTTTGTATATTATTTTTTGAACACTTTATCTATACATAAGTAATTTTATGATATATATACAAATCCAAATTTCGGATGTTTGTTTAATTTGATGAATGATTGATATGCCAATCTAATGCTTGATTAGTAATAGAGTCTACTAATGAATTCTCAAACCTTGGAATGTGAACATATGTAATATAAAAAAATGATCATTGCAACACTCTCACTCTCAAAAATTGGTGACATAAATAAGGATCACGAACCCAATAAATGTTATTTAATTGTGACACTACCAGCTTTGATTCAAGATAAACTACCAATGAATCAATCCCATAAGAAATTGCTTTGGATAGTAAATTAATAATGGTAATATATTCGGCAATGTTATTTGAAGCAGGACCAATACATACTCCCCTCGACACCATCAACTGGCCAAATGGATAATAAATCACCCAAGCTGCAGAAGCAAGATTCTGAGTGTGCCGACTAACACCATCGGCGAATCTAAAATATATAAAATCATCCATCAATGCCTGCCAAAGAAGATCAAAAAATGTCAATATCACAAACTCCCGACAAATATATACAAAAATACAACATATACAAACAAGCAATTGCTCTGCCGGAACCTAAGCAAAATACTTCTTAAGGTAGAGCCCATTTCGAGGCTCCGCCAGCTTGTTCCCTTCAAAATCAACTAATTCATAAGCCCTTTTTCCCAGAACGCATTTTACTATAAAGGGACCATACCACATAGACTTGAATTTGCCTACCACCAAGGCTTCTTTATCTTGGTCATAGACTAAGACAAGGTCACCTTCAGAAAATACCCAAGGACAGACAGCTTTATCATACTGATTTTTAACCCTTTTCTTATGGGCCTCGTTTATTATGGCGGCATCTCGATGCTACTCATCAAGATGTTCCAAATGAACGAGGAGCTCTTCAAGACTAGACGTCTCTGGAAGAAGTTCAATAGCTAGCTTAACGAACAAAATTTCACATTCGATAGGAAAAATAGATTCCAACCCATAAACTAATTGAAAATGAGTAAAACCGGTGGCAGTCTTCACCGAGGTTCATTATGCCCAGAGAGCTAGGTACAACATGATGTGCCAATTGGAGTGATTTTTGTCAATTGTCGTTTGCAGGATAATCTTGAGGGACTTATTCATGGCTTCGACTTGCCCATTGGCCTGAGGATAGTAGGGAGATGAATGCTCCTGCCGAAATCCCAACTTGAGAGCCAATTTAGTCATCAGTTGATTCTGGAAGTGACTACCATGGTCAGTGACAATCTCTATCGAGATATCAAAACGTGAAATAACCTGATTGAAAAGAAACAAGGCTACTATTTCACTATTGTTTTTGTAAGTAGGCATGGCCTCAGCCCACTTCGTAAAGTAGTCTACAGCCACTATGATGTACTTGTGATTCGCCACCAAAGGTGAATTACAAGTACTAAAGTCAATGCCCCACTTCGTAAATGGACCGACAGTGATAACAAGAAAAAGTGGAGCTGGATGCACGTGCATTTTCTGAGAATAGATTTGACAAGGGTGGCAACGTTTGACTGCTTCAATACAATCTTTGAAAATTGAACCAAAAGTAGCCGGCACGCAAAATTTTATGGGTCGTTGCAAGCCCTAATAGATCACTGCCACAAGCTCCACTATGGAAATCATTGAGTACATATTCTGCTTCTTCCAAAGCTAAGCAATGCCTAAGGATTGAATCAACCCCTCTATGATATAATGTATCACCAATGATAACATAGTTTTTGGCAAGGTGACGTAACTTTCGACGCTCATCCTTGGAGGAAGCAGGCTAGAACTTCAAAATTTGGAGATATATGATGATATCTGCATACTAGGGATCTTGTGAAGAAATGAGGAATAAATGTTCGTCAGGAAAATTTTCCTCATAAACAATGTCTTCCTCACAAGGAAGCTCAGAAATTAATTCCACAAAAACCAATGACTTCTTAGACTTGGCTGACAAGAACTCGAAATCAAATTCTTGCAAAATAACAATCCATCGTTTGTATTTGCCCCCAATCACTCACCTACTGAGGAAAAACTTAATTTCTCGATAGGAGAATAGCGTAGTTTAGGACTTACTAGGCCTCGAATCAAGTAGTAGATTATATTCTCAGTGAGAGCATCATCCTCTTGAACCAAAACCATACCTATGGTTCATTCTGTCGCTGCGAGATACAAAAGGAAATCTCTACCATAATCTAGTGGACTCAATAATGGGGCAGAGATTAATGCCTGCTTCAAGGCATCAAAAGATCATTGCGCAAAGTCATCCCATAAAAATGGAACTCCTTTCTTAAGCAAACATATAAATCCTTTGGTAATCTCAGCGTAATTTGCTATAAACCTTCTCAAGAAATTTTCCTTTCCTTGGAGACTTTGAAGTTGATGGATGGAAGACGGGGGAGGCAACTAAATTATTTCCTTGACCTTGAAAGGATCTACTCAAATCCCTTTAGTTGATATGATAAACCCTAACAACCGACCAGATGTGACCAAAAAAACACACTTATTCGGATACAACCAGATTTTATAAAATATACATCTCTCAAAAACTAATCGAAGGTGGCTAGGATGATCGATTCTCTTTCAAGAATGAGCAGATAATTCATCCAAGTATGCTTCGATAACATTTTTGATGTCATGGAAAGCATAAGACATGGCCCGCTAAAACGTAGCTCCAACATTTTTAAGACCAAAAGGCATTTTCTTGTACGCAAACGTGCCCCAAGGACAAATAAAATTTGTCTTATGCTGGTATTCTGGACGGATATAAATTTGATTGTAACCAAAGAATCCATCCATGAACGAAAATTTTCATTACTCGCACATTCATCAACAATTTGATCAATAAAAGGTGTGGGGTAATTGTCTTTTGGACAAGCTTTATTCAAATCCCTAAAGTCGATGCACACTTGGATTGTCCCTTGCTTTTTATCTACCAGGATTGGATTGGAAACCCACTCCGTTAGAGGAATGGGGTATATGAAACCCACCTTAAGCAACTTTTTAACTTAAACTTTAATAGCTACTACTTTCTGAGGATTGACTGGTTGAAGCTTCTTACGAGTAGGCTTGGCATTTTCATACGTCTTGATCTCATGTTGGACTATAAATGGATCAATACCAGGCATTTCCTCATAAGACCAAGCGAACACATCTCGAAACTCTTTAAAGAGGTCGGTGTAAATTTGAATCTCTTCAGGGGAACAATCGGCTCCGATGAACACATTTTCTATAATGTCAGGATTCCTAGAGATGTTTATAGGTATAGTTTTTGAGATAATCGACATATTACCTTTGGCAAATAATTGTGTTGGAGCCAAAGGGTTTGAAATTTTACAAACATCGCTAGTAAGTAGGTTGGAGAACCTAGATTTGACTTCATGCAATGGAGGAAGAAAATATGAATGATGATGTAAATCTTCCCACGGTCGATCTACACCCATCATTGCTTCTAAAATTGCTTCCTCACATGGTAGAACTGTATCTAAGCAATCCAAAGCAGAAGTAGAGTCAAGGGTCCAAGTGGAAGCCAAATCACCATCTAACTCCTCCTCTAAAAAAGGAGTGGGATGGTTATCTCTAGAGTTAACGATAGATTGATAGCTAATTTCTACTATAGACATGGGGAATTCCATTCCACCAACCTGCCCTCCATCTAATGTGGTCATAGATGAAGGTAAGGTCCAAGGGTCTGAAAAATATGAGTTCGAAAGCACTCTTTCAATGAAGGCCCCTTGGAGGATGAAATTTCATTGATTCTAACTGTAGGAGGGGAATGTCAAATATACCCATCAAGGAAGAGTACATCCCAACTCCTAAATTCTCAATAGGTTGACGAGGATTATCCACCAATGGAATGGTAGAATCCGAAGTTGCACGGGAGTCTCCTGGAGAATAATCTAAATGATCTATTTTAACAATTCTCCCCTCATGAGGAAAACAAAGGATGTGGAATAAAGATGAAACTATAGCATCCATCTCATAAATTTAATTCCTTCCTAAGAGGAGGTTGTAATCTAGGTTGGCATCAACGATTTGTACCTCAATATTAATGACCTTTCCTCCAACACATATAAGAAAGGCCAGGATAATTCTATGTGGCCTATGAGAATGTCCATCAAATGTTGTTAAGAGAGTCAGTGAAGGAATAACTGAAGGTGATCCAATGGCCTTCCAACATGACATAGACATTACGCATGTGGAAGCTCCCTTATCTATAACTATCCAAAAAATATTGGTTTTTTGGTAAGTGGACTTTATTTGGAAAGCCATATGGCGAGGAAGTCGTTTTTTGACATTTAGCATATCAAAAGTGAGCACTAAAGAATTCTTTGGATCTACTGCCCCGATTTCCGAAAGAAAATCACTTCTCTGACCAAGACATGACTGGAGTACCTCCAATGCAGACATAGCACAAAGACTTTGAGCCAAATCTTCTATAATCAAGTAGTTTTGGGCTACCCTAGCATTAGGGTTAATAGTCAAGCGCTTTGCGAAACCTTTTGGTATCTGAGGTATAGACTCAGGAGGGTTGCTCAATATTAAGTGGGTCTGTGGTTTTGGGAACAGATTTAGCTGTGGATGTTTCCATTTCACCATAATCGTGTGCTCGTGTAGCAACATTGACATGAGAGTTCATCATATAAACACTTGAGGAATTTTCCCCTTCCCGATTTCCCCTTGTGGAGATACCAGCGTTCGAGTTCGCGCCAACAAGTACTTGTTGCCCTTGGGGAAAAGGGTTAGTCAGGACAGCTTGGGAGCTAGAGGACCCTTGCTGCACTAACAAGCGCTGAGCAGCTTGAATCTTAGGGAAGAGGTGAGTCAAATGATCTCCATTGCGTAATTTGCATGGAAATTTAACCTTTTTCTTGGACTCTTTTCTACCCTCACTAGCACTATTGCCAGGTTTGTTCGAATTACCCTTCCCTTCTTGGTTCTTCTTCTTATCTCGTCCCTTCTTCTTCCCATCGGATTTTTAATTTCCTTTGGGGTTGGAAGCCTGGATGGAATTTATATAGGTAGGTTTGGAAGGTGAAGGTGTAGATGGTGTTGCCTAGTTAGAAGAGGCAGTTTGTAGAGACAACTGCTACAATTGGTTCAAAAAGTTCACCGTATTTGTGTCAATTGATCCAAATATACAATCGGCATGCAGGCTTGGCTTCGGTTTGGCTAAATCAACCTTAGATCTCAGAGCGTCAGGTAGGATTTTCTTAAGAGTCCCAGGCTGAGAATATATCAGTTCCAATTGTTGGGCTCGAAAAATAGCTTTCTCTTCCGAATAAACATCCTTTGAGATCTCAAGTTGTAATGATTTGAGAAACCATTCGAGATGGAACTCTAGTGGAATTTTAGCTTTGATAATCCTTTTTCTCCGTCTCCATTCCTAGATATGATCTGAAATGTGAATTGTCATGTCTTGATGAAAGTTGGCCAGAAACTCAGTTCCAGCTTCATAGCGGATAGGCAACTAAAAATGGTTCAAGAAAATATTAGCCAAATCAGCGAAAGAAGTATAGGTGCCCCCTGGAAACTCTATATACCATTTGGCCACATTCCCAATTAGGGTGTGCTAAAATAACCTCAACCTAATCGAATCATCTATCAGGGAGTTGGATGAGCACCATAATTGAAATGTGGTCACATGGTCTCCCGAGTCTTCACCACTCTTCCCTTTGAACTTTGGAATATCTGATGGAAGTTTAGTTGGGACTGGAGGCCAAGATGGATTGTACCTAATTGGATCATTCGTCAATTTAGTTAAGTCTGGCAAATTAAGCGTGGCCAGAAAAGGAAGTCGTGGATGACCTTGGGAATTCCATCTAGAATGGGTGGGGTTATCGAAGGTCTGAAAAGAATGACCTGGATTTTGAAAGGCACCAGGTTGCCCAAAGTAACTCGTAGAGCATACTAAACCAAAAGATGATCCTTTTGGTCCAACAAAATTCAGAGTTTGACCAACTCCTGCCGAAAATCCTCCGTAACTAGTGAAGTTACCCCCTAACGAAGCATTGAAAGGAGCTGACATCCCCTAATAAGGGTTCCATGCATTAGCAAATGGTGAAAAAAATTGAAATGAATTAAATGAAGAATACGACACATTCCCTTGTTGTCCGAAAAATTGATTCCCAACTCCTATCCCACTAACCATAGGGTTTGTCCAACTCTGGAAGGGGTTACTACCTTGACTTGTAAAAGGAGAAGGAATTGACCCTACTATCGGATTGGAATGTGGTATATGATCACTTCCAAAGGGGAAACCCTGAAAATAAGTCGATCCACTTATCATGGATGTAGAGGCGGTTGATGGTATATTCAAAGGAATCGAAGGAATACCTTGAGATGGCATTCCGAAAGGGAAAAATCCAAAACTGGATGCATTAGCTTGAGAACTTCCACTCGTCGACGAGATAGAAGTAGACCCAAATATAGTTGTGTTGGGAGTGTTAGAAGGGATGGAAATAGTTCCTCCCCCTTGTACAGATATGGGTGTCTGCATGCTCGCAACACTCGTCGTGGATGCCATGCTTCCAGTAGTGGTCATCGAAGGGATAGATGTATGTAAACCTGGGCTCAAAGGCCTATGATTCAGAGTTCCAACATATAACAAACGTCTGGATGATCAAGAGGGAGACGATAATTCAGAGCCGCAACTGACTCTGGAATCTCTTCTACTTCAATACTATCTTCTGACTAGAAGAGTACTCGAGAAAGAACTGGTGTGTTCCTCTCTAACTCTTTATTAGTACCAGGTCTATCTTGTGAACTAATGCCCCCAGGTGGAGGATCAATCTCCAATGCGCCTACTGCCACTGGTTGGAAATCACTGGCAGAATCGCTCCTACGCCTTCTAGGAGAAGGCTCCGGACTCGTAGGTGAAAGCCCACAAAGTCTCCGAGACCATCAAGATGGTCGGTCGTCCACTTTGAATTATTTAAAATATATACTTAAAGACTCATGAAAATTAGAAATCTAGGTTGACTAAGAGAATAGAACACTCTCTAAAATGTCCCTAAAGATATCAGAAATCAAACAACTTCCAAGTATTTCCACTTCAGGTGATTAGGACTGGACACCAAAATACAAGAAAGTTAATAATAAGGGCCTTCCGAAAATAGACTGGGTTAATTACGCCCCAGGGCTACTAGCAAAGGTATCAGAGGTAGTTACACTGACCTCCAGAAAATAGCCTTTACCGGTGCAAGCCCCCAAGCTTCGTAGGGATGCCCTCCAGAAGTACTACTGGACGTGATACAACGTCAACCTCAGGTGCCACAAGATTCCCCACCACAACCACCTGTGTGGATCCTAGGATAGGAAACTATGGTCACCAACTCGTATCAGAAGCCAAGCAGAACAGTCGTGAGGTAGGATCCGACAAGTAAGATAGGGGGTATCTCTCGCCCTTATCTTCACTAACCCTCGTGCTTTACTCCCAATCATGGAGCTTTCCCGGTCTCCTTAACACTATTGGATTTCACTCTTTAATCAAACTTCTATGTTTTACAATTTAGAGCAGCCTTGGAGAGTTAACTCTCCTCTCGCCTAATGCAAGGCCCTAATAAACCTAAACTTGTTGGTGTATTCTGATGACAATATAAAATTTCTAGTTTATTTTATTAAGCGCTTGATTTTTAATGGTTGTTCTTTTAAGTCAAGGGTATAAATGGAAATTAAACCAATTGTGTTTGTATGACGCAAAAGAAATCAATGAAAAACTAACTTACATGAATTCAATTGTTTGTTCTTCGATGAAAAGAGATCTCTACGTGGGTTCTATGAAACTTCTATAAAGAGTTTTTTTTTCTTTTTTCTTTTCTTAAAACACACTCCACACATACAAAAACTAAAAAGACTACTGATGCTTTAATAATGAAAAACTACCCTAATGCAAGGTGTAATGAAGATGCAAGATCCTAAAGTACTCTAAAAAATAGCAAAAGCAGTTGTTTATAACTATTAATAAGCCAACTTAATTGTTGAAAAGAATACAAAATTCTCTCCAAACAGGAAGGAAAAATCCCAAAAGATCACAATTCACTTTCAAAAAATCAAAAGAAACCAAAATCAAACTTGGAAAAAGAAAACAAAAACAATGTTTTTTTAAAGATCTTTTCTTTTTTAAGAAACAATCAAAACAACCTTTTGAAAGCACTTTAAATGCCACTAAGACTAAAAGACCGAAAGAAGAGCACAAGGAATATTTGCAAGTGACAAATTCAACAATGAATGAAAACTTGAACAAAAAGGCTTCAACCTGTACTAAACGACCCAAACAGTAGCAAAGATATTGACAAATTGACCAAGAAGTCAGGAAAGAAACACTTTCAAATTCGTCAAAAAAGACTTCCAAAAAACAAGAAAAGGTATAAGGCCACAAAAGGATGGAAAGCAAAGCAAGTAGACCAATAACCAAGCTTGACATTAAGATTGAAAACAATCTGCTATTTTAGAGAACCAGAATAACCAAGAACCTCTGTACGAAGCCTTGTGTGCCAAAACACAAATCATAAAACTCACTCAAAAGCAAACCTAGGCCAAATCTTTTCAAAGCGGAAGAGACTTCAAACCAGTAAGCTCACAGAATAATAAAATTCTAGAGATAGAAATCGACCACTCAGAGACTAAACAAACCAAGAAACAAATATTTCTAGGCAGAGAGATTTGAAAAAATAATGCAAAAAATGGTATACGTGATTGTGTTCAAGCACAGAGGCGTGTACATGCACTTCTGATAAAGGAAACTCACGTATACGCGAGTTCACTTCACAGAAACTAGCGTGTGTATGCTACTATAAACAGACTAAAGTGCGTATACAAAGCTTTGCAAGAAAAATAAAAACAAAGCCAGATCAAAAATATCAGACTTAAGGTCTGAGATTCTACTAGACCAAATAAAACTGTTACAGTAAGCAAACCAAGAACTAAGCCCTGATTGACACTGAACAACCCAAACTAGGAATAACAAGATTGTTATCCCTTGCGGAGTCACCAATTCTGTTATGGGAATAAGTACCCTAGGGCTTTGGGTTGGAACCCCAATAGAGCAAGAGAAAACTACAGTAAGAAATACTCATACAACTCAGGAAAAATGCTTAAATAAACAAACTATGTGAGAGCGACCATACCCGTATGTCCTTCATTCGGGTAGATCCCGCAAGGCTCAGTCCCTCTGCAACTCCTGATGTTCTCCAAACCTGAAAATTATTCAATTCAAACATACATAGCAGTATATAGATGAAGCATTTTAATGAAACTAACTTTATATCATATAAGAAAATGATTAGTTATACATCAAAACAACATTCGTATATGAATTACAACAGTATTTGATGCATAAACACATTTAATATCGCAAGAAAGCTATACCTAACATGGAGAGAATTCCTCCGAGTCTTCTTCTTCTTGCTCCAAGCAAAATCGTCCTCCAGATCGATCCAGTCCTAGTCTTCAACAACCTCCTTCCATAACCAATACCATGATATCTCAAGCAAGAGGGAGAATATCAACAATCAAGGAAACAAGGGTTTCCTGAAACTTGGGGAAGTGCTTGAAGCACAAGGATACTTCAGACTTAGTCAAGGATAATCTCAATATAATAACTCTATCTCTTCTCCCCCTTAAGGCCTTCTCATAGAAGTCTATTTATACTCCTCCCAATTAGTTTTTAGTTGGGAAATAGTTGGGCCACAAGCAATAGGAGGTAATCAATAGGTAAAAAATGTGAACTCCGCCCATAATTAGGGAAATTTAATTTTTTAAAGTGCTTTAACACATATATGCAGGTTGGGTATTTACTAACCCACGTTTAGATGCTTTTATCTCAGGGAAAAGTAGTGTACATGGAATAAAATATTGTTTTTAAAATATTTGGACGAAGTCTGGAAAAAGGGGTTGCCCTAGGCCATAAACCAAGCATCACAAATACCAAGGGTGGTAAATGGTGCTATAACACATGGTTAGACTCGTACTTTTGTGAACGATTAAATGAGATAGAAGACCCTAGATCTAGTTTCATCCATCTGGGCTGCGATTTTAGGAAAGTACCAAATCATCTGTACGATGGCTTTACACTGATGGTCATCCCATCACTATATCTATAGATTACTACTTATGTACATGTAATGAAAGTTTATATGCTGAGCATGGGTATGCCTTCCCTCAGCATTTCATGAAAAAATCAAAATATCATGATATTATGTATTGTAATTGATGCAGGTCACCATCCGCTTTGGAACCTCCTCACCACATCGTAAAGCATAGCACTCAACATTATCATTTTTGACTTCATGCTTTAGGGGGCAGCTGTTACATATCCATTTGGGCACATCACTCCCATCATTCAGATCAATACTATTAGGGCTCATCAATCCCTAATTCAGTTTCTACATGCCCTAGACAAGTCATCACTTTGGATGCCTCCTTCCCTGAGAGTTTCTTGGCCTAAATCCCTCCAGAAATGCCTCCTTGAGGGACCAGCACAGCCTTGGTCAGGGGTAAGTGTGCTTCAGTGCAGGTAGGCCCATGTCAAGGTGCATTTCAGAGCACCTAGGCCCACTTTGACCTACGCTCAGAGAGATTGAGTGAAATTCTCATAAGGTTCTAGGAATATTCTTATCTACTGGAGCCTTCTAAAATATTCCCACACTTATCATCTCCTATGAGCTCAAAATTGGATAGGGAATGAGTTAAGTAACATCCTATCCTCTCATCCCTTCCTCCATGGAAACTAACTCTAAGTTTAGAAGGCCATTCAATACCCTCATTTATGACCAAAACTCCTCCATTTTCCTATAAATTGAGCACTCATCTAAGTGATCAGGGGCTAGACTTTGAGAATTTTTAAGGAGATACTGTTGGTGTGAGGATTGAGATTGTAAGCAAGTATTTTTATGTTGCCGAAGTGTTGTGCTTTTGATGTGATGTTGGTTGGAGCCCAAGCTGGAGGAGTGACAATGGATCGGACTTCACAATTGTAATTCTTCCTCCTACTTAATAAAGTTGTTTACACCTTTTCCCATATTATTGTATTTATGTATGATGATTATATGTGTAAATATTTTTGATTCCATTTGCTTATAGTAGATAGATCTCTTACTTCGATTGGTTTTTGTCCTCTGTTTATGATTGCAAGTACTTGTCGAGTGCATTAAGTTTGAGAAGGAGTGATGGAAGCTAAACAAAGGAGACAAAGGGAAAGTGAAAGATAACAAGTAGGTTCCTTGTTTTATTTATCTTCTACAGAAAAAGGGTAAACACTTTAAATCTGTTGTTCTATGTGTAGTTACCCACCTAGGGAAATTGTATTTATCCGTAGATGCAAAATTCCACATAACAGATGTACACACAGAAAATTTATATAGATTATAAGTTTTAATACATGGCATGCTCTAATACGATATGGATAGCTACAAAAATCATTTGCAGAATGTTCTCTTAAAACAGTGATTTTGGCATGTATATATATATATATATATATATTATATATATATATATATATATATATATATATATATATATATATATATTATATATATATATATATAACAATGAACTTCACTATGTAGAGCTTAGAATGCAAATTATGACAAAATAGGATCCCAAAGATGTAATTTCGAGGGTAGATGAAACCATGACTTTGTTAAAAATATGAAATGTGGTTGCAAAGTGTGTGATTTTCAATGTAGCCAACAAAAATGTAGAACAACTCAGGCATCCACACTCAGATATTCAAACTTAGATATGAAATCCAATAGTCAGGCTTCTGTTGACATTATGAATAATGTGTTGTCCTTCATGGCAACCTGCTTGATAAATATGCCAACATGATGGTTATGTAGATGTACAGGTGAGATATACAACAAAATTTCAGTTCAGAGACAGAGAAATGATAAAAATGAAGTTTGGAAAGCATACATGGGTCTTGTGAATAAATATCGCATACATACATGGGTATGGTAAAGAAAAGTTGCATACCATTTCCACACCATGGTATTATGAATGCCAGGGGTCTTTACCATGGCATTGTCCCATACTAATGAGCGTGAAAATGAATATTTGATCCCATCAATGAATACCATCAGAGTTACTAAAGGATTGGCCTAAGGTATTGGCCAAGGCTTATACTATTTAAGGAGATGGAGATCAAGTGTTAGGGTGTGGATGTGATGGATTATTTATGAATGAATTGATTTGAAAGAGGATCTCACCAAGGATAATGGAGATGGATCATATCTAATAGACATACAATGACCACATATTGAATAATTTGTTTATGGTTTGATAAAACTATGATTATGAGATTATGATGTTTGTCTATTACAGTTTGCATGTTGAGATTTGGGTTTGATAGATGTTGTGTTGCAACAAAGGTATGTCTTAGTGATTACAGATTTGTACATAGTTTTGACACAGAGAAGTCGCATACATATGTAGATATTCATCTGAATATTCACGTATATTTTCTACAGTATGGACATATTTGTATGCAATGTCAAGTATGAAAGACACGTACATATGCGGGAGTGCTTTATAAGAGTCGTGTACATCTACTAAGATTTTTTAGGATGAGATGATGATAATGGTTTATCTATTTTGTTATGTTCACTATTGTTTGTTGATGAAGTATTTCTAATAATTATCTATGTTTGATAGTGCTAGCTGGATTGACTTGTTTATGGAATGATAAGTTGACTAGGGATGAGGCTACTATGTCATGATTTGAATGGATTCAACATGTATTTCAGTGATTGGTTCAGTGTTCCGGTGATTCAGATTCAGGTATCAATATTTTGATATCTATGCACGGGTATACTTCAAGAGAAGCATGTACATACGCTGGTATGATTAATAACAATAGCATATACAATCTGATGTATGGTTGACTAGTGTTTGTAGTAGTAGCAGTTGGTTTCTGTGATGGGTAACAATGCTTCTCTTATTGATGAGTAGTTGTATGATCTATTCTATTTTAGGTTGATCTAGTTGTATTAATTGATTACGATTCAGTGATTTCTTTGATGGTTCAATTGGTTCAGTGATTGAGTGGTTTGATATAGTGATTGGTTTCAGAATTTTTATTTGATATTGGGCTTAAATGATGGTAGTTGGCCCAGTCTAAAAATATGATGAAAAATGGCCTACAAATTTTATGTTTTGACTCAAGTGGATCCAATATGAAATATTATGAAACATGGTCCACATAGGTGTTGAGGGTTCGATCCTTTAGTGAGGAAGTCGTAGCTTCCTACCACTAGTAGCTGATAAATATTATTAGGGGGTTGAATCTCCTTCTGGTGGGTGTCGTAAATGAGATCAGGGGGTTGGAGCTCCCTTCCAATGGATGCTGGAGAACTAGAGAAGGTTGTAGCCCTTTGTAGGTGGGTGTCTGCATAATGGTATGAGTCTGTGCCAATATAGAATTGTAATATGTTTTCCTTTATAATAAAAGATGAAGACAAAGACAAAGGAAGTCTAGTTTTATCCCACATTGGACTTCCACATAAAACTTATGGTCTCCTCATGAGTTGATGTGTTTCTTATGTGTTGGATTGATGGGGCCTAACCTAGGTTTGGAGTTAATTAGCCAAACAAATCCCTGTACTATTGGTCCTTTCCGCAACATCCCACTGAGTGCAGACTGAGGTCTCACCCAAAGCAGTATAGGGGCATGCTGGAACCAAGTTTCTGCACCCTTGAGATGTTTGAGGGATCAATTTAGTCCAACTGTGAATACCTTCGCATAGGTTGCTTCACATACTTTCCTGGCCTGCGAGGCCTTCGCACTCTGTTATATTCGCCTTCATGCAAGCCTAATCAAGGGTTAAGGTGATTTCGCATTGCTAAGGCAAAGATCTGTGCTCTTTTCCTAAGTTACACTACATATCTTACTTATCCTCTTATAACCGTTAATTAACTTTGCAGAAATAGATACTTATCTTATATTCGCTTATTCAACATATTCATATAAGTCCGCACAGCATATAAACAGTAAACTTGTAATTCATACCCAGTATACTTCAATGCATAAAACAAGAAAAAGACACATATAATGATAAGAAACTTCTCTTTATTAATTTCTTCACGGTTACAGACTCGACTCACCCTGCACACTCAACTACAGGGGTCCGCACACTCAACTGTGGACTACTAGGCCTCTATGCACTCAGTTGTAGAGCCTTCACCTATTCTATGACCCAAAACACAACTTTACACTTCCTCCAAGACTCAATTCATCATTATTAGATCTCACCTGGATATAACTCTTTACACTTAGAGCCTCGCTCTATTTATACAATCCCATGGTTCGCAGACCATGGGTAGAACTCTCAAGCCGACATTACATTGCAAAAAGTAAGGGCAGACAACCCTGTGACTGAATTACAACATCGCACTCTGTGCCATACTTTGCGGATCTTTTACATCGAACATAGTCAAAAATTGGGCTTTAAGCCCCAAACTTTCCTTGGGGGATCCACGCCCAATAGGCCCCCAACACAAACATCGTGACTCACCCTTGAGTCACTATGTCGGTACAGAGATATTCACATGGAGACCTCCCAACTCTGCTCAAACTGCTGCAAGGTCGGTAGCACACTAAGCAGCTGCCTGCTATATCTCTTGGATGTGTTGTTCAAAGACCGCAGTGTCTAAACTACTTCCCTATATCTGCTCCTGCATCCCTTACATCTGCGCGAGCTTGCCTTCAATTATTGTTGTGATTACGAAGGCCTCGTCAATCCATGGTTGGACACGTGCCTTCAGAACTGCTTCTTTGTACCACACCACGTGTACCTGCTCCTTAGGTGCCTTAGCCTATTGCATTCGTGTGAGATTCTATGTAAGGTCTACCATCTGCGCAACACCTTTTATGTCATCATATTGTTGTTGCAGCTCACGCTCCTCTGTCTCCAAGTGTTAAATGTTTCGGTCCTCCTACAGAGTGGTGAGAACCTCGAATAATTCTTCCAACATTTTGGTGTAGTCCCTCACTACACTGTTCATCTATTTTATGCTCGTGGTGATGGTGTTGGTGCGTTGTTCCCTCACCTCTAGAGGAGTTGAAGGTTGTGCCTTCAACCGTATCTCTGCTATATGAAGGTTCATCTCCAGCTGAACCTTGGCCATCTCTTCTCGCGACTCACGCACCCCTGCTACTAACCTCTGAATGTGCACCTCTGTTGGTGCCTCTACTGGGATGGCCAACTTAGGAACCTTCTAGTAGGCTTCTTCAAGTACCTGCGCTGTTTGCATGTTCTGAGACATGACCTCGTCATGATATAGGCTCAACTACTCCATGTTGATTCTTTGTTTGCTCAATACCGACAAAGCGTGGCTCTCCCTAGCCCGCAGTTCTGCAATCACTTCGTCCTGCATGACATAGAGTGTCTCCTAAGGGAGCGCAACCATGTTGATCCCTAATCCCTTCAGTGCACTGACCATAAGCCTGCTAGCCTTGTTTTCTATAACCAGTGCCCCCTTTGGTAGCGCTATTGTGTTGGTCATGCGGGCGCACAACATTTCTTCAGCCATGACCATTCCTACTACGAGGCTAGTCAAGAGAGTACTAGCTTGAGGAGTGTGCACCTACAACTCTTGAATCTGTGCCGAAGGGCCCCCAACACAATCTGATTCTCCTCCGCAAACTGTTAGAGGGCCTCTGTTATAGACATTTTTGGGCACTTCAACCCTAATCATAAATGTCCATAAATTGAGGGCTCCTAAGTCCCTAAAAAGTGTTGCTTCACTGCCTAAAGGAACAAGGTTAGCTGATTACATCATCTCCCAGAAGTTCTCCACTAAAAACTGCTCATAAATGGTCAAAACTGGACCATACTGAAAACCCAGTGCAGAGGGTGCGATGCATATCACCTTCCCAGTGTAAAGGGTGTGATGCATACTGAATGGCCCCTTTGTAGGGTGTGATGGGTGAGAATGGACAAATGGCAGAGACAGTTTGCGAGGTGGAAGATCATGGGATCTTCCAAAAGCTTCCCCTCTGACACTTGCCTCTCTGTTTTTGACCAGGGATGAGTAAGAGATCATCAGTCTCCAAGTGGAATCAAGAACTATCAGAGAGAGGAAACTAATCAAAACCCCAGAAGATGACTCACCCACCTACAATCATCTATATATGGATCCCTAATCACAGAGATCCAGAGGCTGGAATCTTGTATCTTGTAGAGAAGTGTTGTTGGTTTTCTGGTGTATCTTCGTAGTGTTGGGTGATCTAAGCTTTACTTGAGGTGAAGAAGGACTTTCTAGCTGGAGGATGATGCTGGGTTAGAACATATGGTTGTAATCCTCTTGCTCCTTTTCATCTTAATAAAGCTATTCAAGTTTTCTTCCATATTCTTGTATGTTTACTTATATATGCATTTGTATGGTTCACACACATCTGGTCCTATGTTATTTATGAATATAGATCTTTGTTCTTCAATAGTAGTATGTTGTTGTGATTCCACAGATGCTCTTTGAAGCTGGGCAGACGACGAAGAAGCGACGAAGCTCTATCAGGAAGGAGAGGAATCAAACAAGGAAATCAAGCACAAGACTAAGGTTGGTCTCCTTGGTTCCACTCTTATCTATTTTCATAAAGGAAAATGAAAGTAGTCTTTACTTGTTTGTTTCTAAGATAACTACCAGTCTTAGTGGGAATAGCAGCTCCGAGTGGACACTATTCCCGGTAACAAAATGGCGACTCCGCTGGGGAGCAAATAGATTGCTTGTTAGTCTATCTTTGTTTGTTTTATAAACTTACAGACGGAGCTTAAAGTCAAGCCAGCTAGCCTTCGAACTGCATTTTTATACAAATGCAAGTAGATCAATGTTGCTTTAGTCTATCTCTGGGTTTTTTTTATAAATTGAACAATCGATCTGCAAACGTTCTAATTGCCCTCAGTGGTGGCTATAGTAACCTCCTTATATCAACCCCTGTGATTTACATTTATTGAACATCACTTACTCGGCCTAAATCCCTAATTTGAATTACAAATTGTGAGCAAACATTGGTTAAAAGTCTCGCACTGGTACCATCACACCCTCCCTTCAAGGCAGTCTGTATGCATCACACTTCCCATGTGCAGTAGGTGAGCTGCATACTGGACTCCCTGTGTGACAGGTGCGATGGTCAGGGAAGGTTAACTTTACGTTAAGACTTTGGTTTTTTCTTCACTATTTTCAGTTCTATTCAGGAGTTTTGCTGTCTGTGTTCAGTATATCTCTGTGAAAACCCCCTTCTCTTCCATCATTCCACCTCTATTGTGCAAAGAACTGTAAGTGTTTTTATGTATTGTGTGCCATTTTCAGTTCTCTTTTGCAAAGAAGTAGTGTAGTCGAACTGTCGTTTCTTAATCTGAAAGTGTCGTAAGTGTCGTTTTCAGTTATATAAGAGAATCCCATTGTTCTTGATAGTCGATTATACGGTTACTCTTGTATATGATTTGAATTAGTAGTTTTTAAAGTGTCGAAAAACAATTTTCATTTCGAAATCGCAAAGTGTCGCCCTTATCTTCAATTCATTTTGAAAAAAAAATTGTTAAGTATTGTCACTTTGAAAATAATTCAGATTTGCACTTAGCTTTCTTATTGTCATTCATACATTAAGAAGGCTGAAAACAAATACATGCATGTGCATTTGCATTTAGACTACCTAGTTTGATTTAGGACAGTGCATTTCGTGTGTGCTCTTTGTTGAAAGACTCTCAACTTTTTTTCCTTAGTAGCTAGGATTTTCATTGCCAAAAGAAGATTAAACAGTTGTTTATCATCTTAGATTGCATTTTAGGAATTGTATACACATCACACGGTGAACCTAAAAGGAAATTTTTTAAACAAGATCAACTTAAAAATAAATTTAATGAATCTAACAACGCTTTGGAACCTAACGAACAACATCTAGAGGTCTAGGCTAGAGACGTATTCCAGCATCGTAAAACCTGGTAACTGTTGTTTTCATTGTTGGTTGGGTGATTCCTCCACTCTGAGACGACAAGTGCCAGTATGGACTTGTGCTCCCACATATCGTCGAGTATATATTGGGAGACCACAATAGGCTATATCCTTTATCCTTAGGAAGCTGTGTCTCCACTGTAACACTTTGAATTTTGAAGTATTTATACAAAAGGAGTTACAAACTATCTAAAATTGTATTCAGAACTAATCTAGGAAGAAAGAAATATCTTCTTGTAAGAAGATAGAGACAACTATTGAACTGTTCCATGCTCTTCCTTTTATTTTGGTTCTGCTAGCTGTAGACATTGAATTTTATCCCTTTATGCTACTAGGCTATTTGGCTTTCATGCTGGATGCTCTGTTTTAATTTAACCTTTTACCTGATACTCTTTCATCTAATACACTTCAGTCTTGCTGACATGTTAATATCATTTTACCCTATTGTTTCAATTTTTACCAAAGATTTATAATTTACTGTCCTTTTACTATAGTAAATCATTGAGTTTTTCCCATCTTTCTACATCTGGTAATTGGATATTGATCATTTTTCTATATATCTCATCTACCTATGTATAATTGCCAAAAGTGGGCTTATTAATAAATAGGTGTTTTACCTCATGCTCGAGGTAAAACAAAATTTCAAAAGTTTGGTACAAGACTTTGCTTGTTGGCATGCCCTTCATAGATGAAGTGATCACCTATTCTTTGGCCATGTTAGAGCCTAGATTTGCCTCAGGCTAAAAAGGCAAGGTTCTAGGTCCACCTCAAACCATGCCTAGCCTCGTAGCTAGCCCTACGAGGACAGGAGAGGGCTCTCTCCGGGTCAATCTCGGAAAAGATAATCGATGAGGCTCGAGATGACTGAAATATAAGCTAATGTTAGGCTAGATATAAAGTACGAGGGTTTGATTTGATTTTTTAGGAGTTTTGTGTTGAAACAGGGAAAGGCAAATTTGGGCTTGGGTATTAAGGCACAGTTTTTGCAGAGGTCTGAATGGGGCAAGGAAGGTGATTGTCTTGATGCTTTTAAAGGGAATGAATGGATAGATGAGACTGGTGAGGAGCTAAGGAGAGCAAGATCGTTTCAAGGATTCTCCTTAAATAAGTGAAAACATTGAAAATCAAACAAATTTAAAGGCAGAGCATAACAGTCTATGGATTCTACCTTAACACTTCATTTGTTCAATTGCAGAAGATGAGAGAAGGAAAATGATACACATAAAAACTTACAATTACTGAGAGAAGAACACCATCAAAACATAAATCCACATGGATCCCAAACAGTGCTGTAAACCCTGGTCTTTCCTTAGCCAAAAATGCAGAAAAAATATGTACAATGATATGCCAAAGCAATCCCAAGTGTCCAACCCTAAAAATGACTAAGAGAATACATGATATAGACTAACCCAACCCATTCCCTTGCCTCTAGGGGTTGAGCTCATCATTCTAGGAGCTGTTTCAACCAATTCTAAACCAAGCACTGAAATCTAGGCAACCAAAACAACTTGCCTCTATATGTTAGGAAACTGATTCATTCATTAAATTTTCACTTGTTAGTGAATGAATCTTCTAGAACTAGTAAATAAGTGCCAAAATTACATCATGTGTATCCAATTAAATAAAGATAGATCAAAAATTACATCAAGAAGAAAAACTAGTCAAACTGGTCGAATTTCTGAGCTGGAAGGTGAAAATTGGGCAAAAATCCTCTATGCGCCACGCCACAAACTGTGTGCATCATGCCAATTTGGAGCTAATTTTGAGGCACTTCCTGAAGTCCAAATTCAGACCAAGTGTGATTTTTGGAAAATCCTGCCTGTACACTTTCCAACCCAAGTGGAATTTCTAGATTTGGATGTCATTTACCCGTCCAACACTACAATCTCCCAAGACTGCTTCCTGTGTGCTAAAATAGGGGCAGTGAGGTGATTTTCAAGGTGTTTTTGACCCTTTAGGCAACCCAGAACTTGATGAAATCCTTAGGTAATCCATGAGCATACGTAACTTTCCATAACAAACCCAGAAATATAAAGTTTTCCTCCAGAAGATCTCCCAATTATAAGCGCGCGCCAGGTGGCGCTACGCGTAGGACTGAAAAACCTGTTTTTAAAGCCAAAAATTCAAAATTGACAACATTTTCTCCAAATCCCTTGAAATTTGGGCTGAAAGTGCCTCATCAAGTTCCATGCTCAGCCAAAGAAGCTTCGGCCAAGATCTGAAGACAATCATGCTCTTTTTTCCTCTTTTTCTTTTTTGTTTCCTTCTTCAATTTTTCCTTCTAATTTCTTATTCGCGCCTTGGAACTCATATTTTGTACCCTGTAATGGAAAACCATGTGCCTCAACAATGCTTTGTCCTTATCGGCCTTTTCCAATAGTCTTTCTAGGTGAATGTTGATTCTCTCGAGCCAAGACTCTCGATCATCATTAATCACTTTTTCCAATGTAGTGAACTCAATCCTTCTCCTTTGGGCAGCTTGGCGATTCTCAAGGATATTTTGCAACTCCATGATTTCTTGCTGATCTTCAAGCTGTTTGTTCCTTTGCTCTAAGTTTTTGATGATCCACTTAGCCCTCTCCAAGTTGAGGGATAAGGCGTTGATCTCTATCTGTTGCTCCTGAATGATCTCTCTAAGATGTGTAGTTTGCGAGCCCATGTCAGTATCATCATCCTGAATGAGAATGAATTCAGTCTCTCGCTCACCTAAAGGCCCCTCATCCTGCATTGGCCTCTTGCCTCGGTCCTGTACCTACACTTGTGCTGCTGATGACAACAACGAGACCCCTTCCACCCCAGGTGGAGATAGTATTCGTCATGCTGCTACAAACAATCCCCTTATACCTCTCTGATAGGTAACATATGTCAGCACAATGGTAGTCTCTGCCTCCTGACCTCCTTGCTGTTGTGAAGGTTCACCCGGATCATGAAAAATCTCCTGATGAGCCGCTGAAGATGTGAAGAACTCACGGGAGATGAAGTCTTCCCATGTGATACCCTGTAGGCCAAGTTGATGTACAACAATGATCTTGATGAGCGCGTAATGATAAATGTCATTGTGTTGTTGTTCTGGACTCTTCCTCTGCACAAGAGTGGTCATCCTCTTGATGTTTTGGTACATGAAATATGGAATGTTCATGAATTTCACTCTTGTGAAATGCATCAATAACTTGATATGGTATGCATAGAGGCATGAGAAGCGACCTTCACAACTGAAGTATCTCATAATGAGTCTCATCAACGACGCGTAAGATTCCTTTAGAAACTGAAATGGGAATACTCTCCTGAGCTGCCTCAAATAGCTAGGCCTGATGTAAGGTTCATAATATGATCTATCCAGCTGCTGCCCTTTGTTCCACTCTTCCCCTATATTCGGTATCTCGATGGCCTGTGAGATGGTTTCTAGTGTCAAGGTAAAGTCTACTCCAGCAAGAGTAACATGACTATCATGCAAATGTAAAACAAACAATCGGACTAACTCCTGATGATGTTGGATCTAAGCGATCATCTCACAATACTGAAAGCATGACATTTGCTGAAAGCATGTCATCGCAAGCGGGCATGCCTGCAATTGAGTTAAGGAAGTAGGCTCTTCTCTGACATGTCTTCCACCTTTTTGTGGCCTTCTCGGCATATTGAGATCAGTGGATGAGTCACTCCTTTGCTCATACTCTTGCTCATATGATGAATCTGTCTCTGTCATAATGTTGCAATGTGTATGTTGAGTAGGTCTTTGGTTTGGCAAAGAGAAATAAGTGATGTGTTTTCAATGCCAATGTGCCATAGGAAAATGAGGGAATGTGAGGAAGAATATGTGAGGGGGTAAAGTAGATGATGGAGATTGCCAAGTGACAATGTGCAACAGTCACTTTGAGGGATGTGGGAATGTATGGATTTTGGAAGTGATATGGGAAAGGGAGAAAGATAGGATCTTAGGATATGGAAAATGGGAATCAGGGATGGGAGTTTAAGGGATAAGGGATTAGTTACAATGACAGGGATATGAGAAAGGAAGGGATCACAAGTAGGAAAACAAACTTGGCACCAAATTTATAATTTGAAAACACCGATTCATCAACACCAAAGGACCAAATTTTAATACATAGGGTTTATGTTCTCACACCATGAACCTTTGAATCTTCCCTCTAGACAACACCCCACACAAGTTAAATTTCAATGGAAGGACTCTTGAACTTACTTGGATCAGAAGAAATGGCTTTTTGTGAGCTTGGATGACAGAAGTAGCATGAAACTGGCCTATCAGTTCTGTACGCCACGCACAAACCCAGTGCGCCGCATCGTGTGGCGCCACGACAGTGGAAGTTTACACTGTGAATCTGCCCTCTGTGCACCGCGCGGCTTGTGTGCACAACGAACTCCTTCGATGCACCCCGCGACGTTTTAATGCACAGTCTCGGCCATTGAAAAACACAATTTGGTCCTCCAATCCTCCAGTTGATATCCTTTGACCTCTTGGCACAGTGTTACCGGGAATAGTGTCCACTCAGATGTTGCTATTCCAACTAAGACTGGTAGCTATCTTAGAAAAAAACAAGTAAAGTCTACTTTCGTTTTCCTTTAAGAAAATAGACAAGAAGAGGACCAAGGAGACCAACCTTAGTGTTGTGCTCGATTTCCTCTCCTTCCTGATAGAGCTTCGCTGCTTCTCCTTCGTCTGCCCAGCTCCAAAGAGCACCTGTGGAATCACAACAACATACTACTATCGAAGAACATAGATCTATATTCATAAATAACACAGGACCAGATGTGTGTTAACCATACAAATGCATATATAAACAAGTACACAAGAATATGGAGGAAAACTAGAATAGCTTTATTAAGATGAAAAGTAGCAAGAGGATTACAACCATATGTTCTAACCCAGCATCATCCTCCAACTAGAACGCCCTTCTTCACCTCAAGCAAAGCTTAGATCACCCAACACCATGAATGTACACCAGAAAACCAACAACACTTCTCTATAAGATACAAGATTCCAGCCCCCTGGATCTCTGTGATGAGGGATCCATATATAGATGATTATAGGGAGGTGAGTCATCTTTTGGGATCTTGATTAGTGTCTTCTCTCTGACAGTTCTTGCTTCCACTTGGAGAATGAGGATCTCTTACTCATCCTTGGTCGAAAATAGAGAGGCAAGTGTCATAGGGGAAGCTTCTGGAATATTCCATAATCTTCCACCTCGCATTTTGTCCCTGCCATTTGTCCATTCCCGACCATCGCACCCTACAGAGGAGAAATTCAGTATGCATCGCACCTTGTACACTAGGAAGGTGATATGCATCACACCCTCTGCACTGGGCTTTTAGTATGTGTTGGCATTATGTGACAAGTGTTGTCCTTGATGGCAAATCACTCAGATGATAAATTGTAGTGTAGCAAAGTTATTTTCAAGTTCACGGAATTTTATGCAGAGAAAATTTTACTTCATGTAGATAAAAGTTCACAGAAATTTATGCAAAGAAAAGTTTATTTCATGTAGAGGAAAGTTCACGGAATTTCATGCAGAGAAAAGTTTATTTCATGTGGAGAAAAGTTCACGCACTTTCATGGTTGGTTCATGGTATTAGTCCCACAATTTTTGATCCTATGGTTTTGGCCCGTGGTATTGGTCCATGATTTGAGGAAGAGCTTGCCTATATAAAGCAAAGGAGATCATTTGGCTTGTGTATGCTTTTGGGTTGAATATCTTAAGATCTGAAATATTGGGTTATTGTTTCAAAAGCTCGATCTATATGAAAGTGAAGTGGAAAGCGAATCTATGAAGGGTGATCTCTCGAGCACTGCAGCTGCGAAAGTGCGGAGGCGCCACAGGAGACGCCACAGAGGCACCACAGAAGACGCAGTGCGGAGGCGCCACAGAAGGCGCAGTGTGAAGGTGCCACAGAATAGTGTGGAGACGCCACAGAAGACGCCACAGAAGGCGTAGTGCGGAGGCGCCACAGAAGGCGCAGTGCGGAGACGCCACAGAGGCACCATAGAAGATGCCACAGAAGGCGCAGTGCGGAGGCGCCACAGAAGGCGCAGTGCGGAGATGCCACAGAGGCACCACAGAAGGCGCAGTGCGGAGGCGCCACAGGAGATGCCACAGAAAGCGCAGTGCGGAGGCACCACAGAAGGCGCAGTGCGAAGGCGCCACAGAAGGCACAGTGTGGAGACACCACGGAGGCACCACAGAAGACGCAGTGCGGAGGCGCCAAAGAAGGCGCAGTGCGGAGATGCCACAGAGGCGCCACAGAAGGCGCAGTGCGGAGGCGCCACAGGAGACGCCATAGAGGTGCCACAGAAGGCGCAGTGTAGAGGTGCCACAGAAGGCGCAGTGCGATGGCACCACAGAAGGTGCAGTGCGTAGATGCCGCGGAGGCGCCACAGAAGGCGCAGTGCGGAGGTGCCACAGAAGGCGCAGTGCGAAGGCGCCACAGAAGGCGCAGTGCGGAGACGCCACAGAGGTGCCACGGAAGATGCCACAGAAGGTGCAGTGCGGAGGCGCCACAGAAGGCGCAGTGTGGAGACGCCACAAAAGGCGCAGTGTGGAGGCGCCACAGAAGGCGCAGTGCGGAGGTGCCATAGGAGACGCCACAGAGGCGCCACCGAAGGCGCAGGTGCGGAGGTCAGTGGCGACACAGAAGAATAGTGCGTACTTGTACGCAGGCATTACATGGGTGAAGCTCCGTACTTCTCTTGAAATCAAATTAGCTGTCCATGTTTATCCTTGCTGTGTTCTGGGTCTGGTTTCAGGTTTTATGATCTGATAGCAGCAGTCTGAGAAGTGATTGATTATGTTCTTAATGACTCATCTTCATGTGATCTGATGGACTAGATCTGATTGATGACTCTCATTGTATATGTATTGATCTAGTGATTGGGTGATTCAGAAGGTTGTTTGATTATGAGCTTCAATCTGGTTATTGGGTCCAGTATGAAAATTGATGAAACGTGGTACCTGGAGGAGAGCAGATTGTAGGCCGGCGCCTACGTACTAGTACTTAAGCTAGTACAAAAGCAAAGGGGAATCTTTGGAGCATTGTAGTAGGTAGCAGCCTGCATACTAGTAAACGGATCAGCTAGTTCAAGAGCAAAGGGGGTTGTAGCTCCCGTACTGGTATAAGACTGCACCAGTACAAATATTGAAAAAGGATTTTCTTATTAAGAAGAAGATTGAGATGACTTGCAGCAGGTGGTTTTTTTCCGCATTGGGTTTCCACCTTATATCATGGTGTTCATGTGTGTGCCTTATGTGTGATGATCTATTCTATGTTACTGCATCTGTTAACTGATAATATGGTTGATAATGTTCTAATGCACTCTTTGAAGATCAATTAACTTAATCATAAGAAGTTGTGGAAGTAGCATATATGAATCAGAGTTTGGAAATGAAAAATTTTTATTAATGTGATAATACTGATTCACCCCCCCCTCTCAGTATTATTTCCAACAAAAATATCATCGAAAATTATTATGTAGAATCATTTCTAGGAAATTTCAATGCTCATACTTCTCCTTTCTTAGAAAACTCTATTGTCTCTCAAGTTGAAAAAATTTCTCAAATAGACACTTCTAGATGTGTAAATTTTGTAGATAAACTTGTAGTTAAATCTTTATTTTGGAAATTATTTTTTGATGGATCTAAATCCAACGATGGAGTAGGAGCGGGATGCATATTAGTCAGCCCGGAGGGGGAAAAAACTATGCTAGCATGCAGACTCGAATTCGATTTTACAAACAATACCAATGAATACGAGGCACTAGTTCAAGGTTTGTATAAGGCAATTGGCCTTAACGTTAAATACCTCCAAGCATTTGGAGATTCAGATATTGTCATAAAACATGTGAGAAATACTATACACTGTTTGTCAAGACATTTGAAACATTATCAGTCATTAGTCCAAGACCTGACTCTCCACTTTACATCTTTTAATATTTCCCTTATTCTAAGACTCCAGAATGCTAGTGCTGATCTTCTAGCCATTGTTGCTTCCAAGCTTTTTCCACCAGAAGATTACAGCCCAGATTGATTTTCCATTGAATTAATTTTTATGCCTTCTATCCCTGTCAATATCACCAACTTGAGAGTCTTTAATAACAATCTGGATATCATAAGCTTCCTAACCTCAGAAGGCTCTTACAATGACCAGATAGTTGATGAAGACCAACATGATAACCAACTTAAAGAAGAAATAGTCATTAATGCTATACCAAAATTTGTTCTTAAGTTGGAGGATTTATATGACCTTAAAGACAGATTTAAACGACCCACCAATTCAAAGCTTCAGAGTTCAACTCTGAGGTTTGAATTGATTAATCTTAGGACTGATTTAAAACCTCAAAATATTAACTTAGGTCTCAGTCTTACGTGAGATGAAAAGACAACTTTTGTAGGTTTGTTTAAAAGATACAATAATGTCTTTGCATCGAACCATGAAGATCTCAATACATACGACACCTCTATTATTCAACATACTATTCCCATGATATCTGACGAAAGACCTATTCAATAGAAATTGAGGAAGATCCATCCTAATTTAGAAAATCAAATTAAGTTTAAGTTGAATAAACTACTGAAAGCCAAAATTATTTTTCCAGTCAGACACTCCCGTTGGGTTTCCAATCTTGTCCTTGTCAGAAAAAAGAATGGTGATATTTGGATATGCATAGATATCCGCAACCTCAATAAAGCTTTCCAAAAGGACAATTTCCCATTACTTCCTATGGAACAGATCTTGCAATCAGTGGCAGGCTCTGAGCTAATGTCTTTCCTGGATGGATTCTCAGGTTATAATCAAATCTTAGTACATCCATATGACCAGCTGAAAACTACATTCAGGACAAAGTGCGGCACTTACGCTTATCAGAAGACGTCATTTGGATTGATCAATGTTAGTGCTACTTTCGAGAGAGCTATGGATATAGCCTTCAAAGGTTTAGAAAATAAATCAGTGGTGATATACTTGGATGATATAACAGTATACTCCAAAAAACACAGTAATCATCTAAGAGATTTAAAACAAATCTTTGAACGTTTCCAAAGGTATGGAATTTCTCTGAACCCCAAAAAGTATTTTTTCACATTAAGTGAAGGAAAGCTCCTTGGATTCATTGTCTCCAAAGCAGGAATTCATATTGACCCTAACAAAATTATAGAAATTTTGGAAATACCTTTACCACACAACAATAAATCAGTGCAATCTTTCCTAGGTCAAATAAATTTTGTTAAGAGATTTGTCCCTGACTTCTCGAGTATTGTTTTACCTCTTCAATCCATGATAAAGAAAAATTCTCTGTTTAAATGGGGACATTCAAAAGATGATGCTTTTAGCTTGATAAAACAAGTAATTATAAACACCCCATCTTTAACAACCCCTAATTTTTCCAATCATTTCATTATATATACCTTCGGTTCTGAGAAATCATATGCATCCATATTGACACAAGTAAATCAAGATAAAGCCAAAGCTCCAATCTCTTTCTTTAGCTCCAATTTGCAAGCAGTTGAATTAAATTACTCAGATGTTGAAAAACAAGCTTTTGCTATTTTCAAATCTATAAAACACTTCAGAACTTTTCTCCTCAAAACCCACACCAAAGTTATAGTACCATTCTCAACAGTGAGAAATCTTTTAATACAAAGGAACATAGGAGAAAAGAGAGCAAAATTGGTGACATCCCTACAAGAATATGACATAGAAATTAAACCAGCTAAAATGCTAAAAGGTCAATGTTTTTGCAGGATGTTAGTAGGAGCATTGAATCTATCAGAGTTGTAGCATTCATGTGACGATGTACAAGTCTATGAGGTAAGCCTCAGTGACACAAAATCAAGGTATGTTGATATCATATTTTACTTGAAAATGGATATGCACCAACCCAATAAAATTACACAAAGAAAAGAGCCTTGAGATTAAAAGCTAGGCAATATCAAATTGTCAACGATGTGCTTTTCCAAATAAACTATGATTCTGTTTTACTTATATGTCTTGAGAAATATGAGGCCGACAAGGTGTTGCAGGAACTTCATGATGAACTATCTAGTGGTCACTTTGGAGGTGATACTACAACACATAAAATCCTGCATGACAGCTATTACTCGCCAACACTGTTCAACGATGCACACTGTTATGTAAGGAGATGCCAGATTTGTCAAACAGCTACTAGAAGACAAAGAAAACCCATGCTACCATTACAACCCATCAACATTCACCAGCCATTTGAACAATGGGGATTGGACGTAATAGGTGAGATCATTCCTCATTCTTCTAAACAACACAGGTACATCCTTACAGCAACTGATTATTTCACCAAATGGGTGGAATTAATTCCACTCAAGATAGCCAATTTAGAAAATATTATTGAATTCATAGATCAATTTATCACCACCAGATTTGGGTTACCATCTGCTTTGATGTTTGATAATGCATCTTATTTTTCAGCCAATGCTATGACAGAATTTGCTCTTAAAAGAGGTTTTAAGCTCAAGTATTCGGCCAATTACTATCCGCAAGGAAATGGATTAGCCGAATCAACAAACAAAAATTTCATCAGGATTATTAAATGAACTATTGACCAAGGCCAAAAGAACTGGCATAAGTCTTTGATGTTTTCTCTATGGGCAGATCGAATAACTCAGAAAGCCTCCATTGGCACTTCTCCTTTTAATTCGGTATATGGGAAAGAAGTAGTCTTACCGACAAACATAGCTATTCCCTCCTTAGCCTTAGTTCAATTCATTGGAGAAACTCCTTCCTCCTCTATGCAACTTAGACAATTACAAGTTCTAAAGCTTTAAGAGGAAAGGGAAAAGCTCAGGACCACGCATGTACAACATCAACAGTTAGTCAAACCCTCCTTTGATTCAAATTTTGTAACTTCAAAATCTTTTCAATTCAGAGACCTAGTATTAAAATGGGATAAAGCCCATGAAGAAAAAGGTAAGCATACCAAGTTCCAACAAATGTGGCTTGGCCCATTTCAAATTGTGGAAAAATTAGGCCCATCAACTTTTCTACTACAAGATTTATCAGGTAAGAGAGAATCTCTACCTGTTAATGGATAGGCTCTAAAGAAATACTTTCCATAGAAGATGATCTCTTCTGCCCATTGTATATTATTTCCTTTAGTTAAAAATTTCCTTTAGAAATAATAATACTAATTCAAAAGAATTTACTTTTTGTTTTACAAAGGATAGTCTCTTTTTAATTTTGACTTTTCGCTTGTATAAGTAAAGATTATTATGAAAGTAATATTCACATATGAAATATATAGTTAAGTTCAATTTCCCTTAAATTGTGTGTTTTCTGCATTAATTATCTGATTTTCATGAAACTTACCTTTAAGAAAGAACCCGCTCCTTTACATTAGTCTATAAAAGTATCTATAACAAAGCAAAGTTCCTCTCCAGAAAGGCATCTTCGAAACTCTACAATTGTCGTCCAGTAGCTCTTAGGGAGCCAATGATCCTCCCCACTTAATCAGCTTTCATTTTTAGAGTGTAATTCTAAAATATACTTAAACTTAAAAGATAAGAGGTCTCATCAAGAGCCATCTTACCATGATCATAAGATTATAACTAACTAACATTACCAACACTACATATCAAAACAGGGTAATGGCTTAAGATTATATTAATCAAAAGACAAGGGGTCTCATCACGAACCATCTTGTTCACTTAAGTTACGAATCAAGTGAATGACATTGTCAATATTGGTCACAAAACCAAGACATTGTCCTTTAAGAAACAAAAGATGAAGAGTTGAAGCAACAATGAATTACTTCAAAAAAGAAAGAAAGCAATACATATAATTATGAGCTTATCTTTAAAATTATGTTCTGATTTAAGTGGGATATTAGATCATTGTTGGTTAAAAGGTAACCCTGACGAGGCTATGAATGACTGCTGGTAGCAGAGGCTCTACCTACAACAACTGAGTATACCAAAAAACTTATCTAGGGGAGAGACTTCTTGCTTTTATCTTTAAAGACCAGGTAAATAATGATGTAGACAAAGGGACTTCTTATAAGAAAAGAATAATAAAAAAGGACGGTAGTTAAGTAGATATTGTTTTATTAATAAAGAGCAATATTTCTTACCTTATATTCCATGTAACAATCTTATTTTCAAAACTATCTTTATTTTGGAAGTTTAGAAATTTCAAAAAAATCTTAGAGACCACTGGTTCTTCCAAGTGAATCACCAATTATTGTGGTATTCAAAAACACCCCATTTATTAATGATGGTAGTTAATAAGACGTTAATAAATGGGGAACCTTCAAAAAATCTAGCAAAAAAACAAAACTTGGCATTTAGGCATTTCTTTTATTTTTGGAATAAAGCAAAGATAACAATCAAAATCCTTTTGTAGGAAACTACCAAATACTTACCTTTTCACATATAGCATGATTTAAACCCACCAAAAGACCTTTATAACCCTCCAAAATCAAGAAAATCGATTAAGTAAGGACTCTATGCTCAAAACTATCATAAAATCCGATGTAAACAGAAGTCCTTAAGCTTTTTTCTCGAATCGCATATCACTACTTATAAATGACCAGCTTTTAAAACGATATTGCAAAATGTGCGATATACGAAATTGTGATGGCATTGTGACCTTTATCGCATTGCGTTTTAGCCATTCAAACAAACACCCTATACTTACGACCAACTGATATTGCGAAATGCAATTAGCACCCAGACCCACACCATAAAATATCATAAGCAAAATGTTTTGAGTCCACCATATAGTAAAAAGGTCTTTTACATAGGAGAAACCTATAAATTAGCTACATTTTGAAACAAATAATGAATGGATTGCATCTCACATCTCGTAGAAACACGACATGAGGTAAGAAAGGTAAAAGGGGCATATTGCGATATTGCAATCTATGATATTGCTTTGCAAATCACACAATCGCTATCATCACAGTACAATAGCTCTTCACCCTAGACGATTTTCCCGTTTTACGATGCAAACATTTATGAGCATTAAAACTAAGGATAATGAATCATTAGTGGGCATTTAGTGGGAAATAACTGCATTTATGTCTGAAAAGCCATTTAGCTTGATATGATATCTTCTTACGTGCATTCAAATAAAACTCCTTTTACCACCTTTATAAGATATCTGCATTATTTCATTTTTACGTTCATCTCTGTGTGTTCGATAATTGTTGTTCTTCACTTTTAGGAAAAGTCCGCAAAGCAAATCGTTGAGAAAAATGGTGAAGAAATGCAAGGCAGTCGCTTCTGAGAAGTCATAAATGACTCCTTTGTTTATGGATACCACATGCAACAAAGAGGGAGGAATGTTTACATGGGAGGTGATGTATAACATATTGGAGGAGGAGCAGCCGAGGATTATGGAAAGAAAAATTATAGCTGATGGATGTGATTCCTCATACGTTTCCATGCTAGAAACAACATGCTCATTTTTTCACCACATAACCGCGCGGTCAAAGATAATCCCTTACACCAACTTTGTTAAATGGGTTATTGATGAAGCCGACATCTCAGATAGAGAATTGAGGACAAGAAGCCAAGGGGTTATGGGATCTTTTACCCCAGACAACCTACGGCTTATGTTCACCTACCAAAGCCACAAGTCTTCTACAATAGGAAATTCGTGGAGAAGTTTTCCAAAGATAATGACGACCCAGTAGACTGCATTCATGCTTGGTCAAATAATGAAGAGAAAATCAAGAAAGACAAAAACAATATGTACATTACTTCGTCTGTTTATCCCCCTTATAGTTTTGCAGTGGCCATGTTATGTAGACTATTTGTTAGGGTCGATAGTACTAAGTTCTCCCCAGAGTGGTTGTCGTTAATAGATGCAGCTGTTAACTCAACTATAATGAATTGGGCACAAATTTTGTCTAACAATTTAGCAAAAACAATTATCGAGTATAGAAGGAGAAGAAGTGTTGCTTCGAGGGTTTACCCTCCATTTTTTATGAGCACCTGTGTCATGGATGATATTTGTTTTAGTTGGAAATTCCCTATCATGGGATGGAAATGGATTGTTTAAAATCCACTTCCCATTCACATATACCACAAGGACATGTGGGAATCCAATTTTCAACCACATTTTTTTAGGATTTTCCATGGAATTATGCTCCCTATTCACAAGCAGATTTATAATCGAGATTCCCCCAGGTTTTCCCAAGAAGATGAAGTTGACATCCTCCTGGTGGCTAGATGGTTTGGGGAGGAAACATTTACATATATCAAAGTTTTTGGAAACATCATCTTCCCCCATGTCCACCTATACTATGTTCCAGATAAATTAATGGCTAGTGAGGGAGGAATGAGGAAGACATTGAAGGATTTAAAGAAGGCCATCTAGCCTACATTCCCTGTACAGTGTGGAGCATTTTTATTACACGACCTAGGGCATACATTAAAATAAGCAGAGAACATGATATCTTTGCAATTACCTAAATTCCCTAGATGGCAATATGACCTGATCGACACTGTCAAGGATTTCACCACTCTGGTGAAAATGAAAGTATTCAGTAATGAGGAGGATGTTTCTGATGACATCTTTTTGTAGAAAAAAACCTTCACAGAGGTGAAGCATATGGCACAAATACTTTTTGACTATGAATATCTGGAAAATGTTTATAGTTACAAAGAAAGAAGGCTAGCAAAGGTCCCATTAGACCAATTATTGATTGAACCAATAAGGGAGCCTACTCGCAGTGTGACTATAGAAGGTGACTCCAAAGAAAATTCCAAGTCCAATTCTCGAGCAAATTCTCAAGATAAATCTATCGGGGAATCATAATAGTCATCGCAAAATGGGAAAAGCATAAACATGGAGTCAGTGAAGGATAAAACCCAATCTACACAAAAGATAGCTAAAGAAGCTTCAGCTAGCAAGCAGGATCAAATCCCTACTACCTTCGCACAACCAATAAAACCCATGGTAATTGACTTATATGGAGAGTGGGACAATTTTAATAAAAGTCTCAACATAGAGGAATAGGTGCGAGAGTTGCAAACTCCACAACAGAAAACAACTTATGAGATTATAGTGGAAGAGACTACAAATATACAAGAGGTAGAGCGCATCCCTGTTAGCCCCATTTCCAAAATAATTCTGAGAATTGAATAAATTCCCCCGATGGATGTGTTTTATAGCCCACAGCATAAGGCCGTGGTGAAAAGACAAAGAAAGAAAAGGAAATTGGACTCTATAGCTGCTACTACCCCTGAAAATGAACCAATGGATGTTCTATGGAAAGACTCACCCGTTGACCCATCTACCAACATTACTAGACTCTCATAGTTTGCAAGTTCTTATGCTACAATGACCATGGAGAAAGCAAAATAAATACAAATTTTGCTTAGAGAAAAGTCTTCAACAGGTATTTGAACATACGCAAATAGAACATCGAACTAGCTTAGTCGAGAAGGAAGCACAAGTGCAGGCAATAACTGATCTACATAAAGACGATCCAAAAATTGATTACTTTATTACTAAAGGAAGAAGATTTCACAGTGGAAATCTTATTGTGAAACAAGCGATAAACTGAAAAGTCAAGTCGTAGAGACAAAACTTGAATACGATGAGATATTTAAAAGGGTCTTCGATGTTATTGCCTGGTAAAATATAGAAGATGGGAGAAAGGCCGACCTGCCCAAGCTAGAAGAATAACACAAAGAAATTCTATTTGCGAGTTGGGATTCTTAGATTAAAGAAGCCGAAAAGGCAACAATAGACGCGGTGGCAGCAGCAAATAGTGTCATAGAAAATATTAATGAAAATTTGCATAGTGCCAATCTTGTGGAAGAATCCATTCTCGGTTTCCTTCCTAATTCGAAATAGCTTGAACAACAATGGAAACAAGCAGCTGAAAAAAAAAAAACAAAAAAAACAAAAGTGATAAGGCAAATGGCAAAGTTAGACTAGGAGGCATATTGGCAACATTTGGTCAAGCCTCATAGCCAACGGATGACCCTGCAATGCCTAACCACTTCTACCAAGAAAATGGCGCTAGCACTAACTGATGTTGTATTCACTAGACAGTTGAAAGCTGAAGTCAGCCAACCAACACAGCTGAAGCCCATGATGGATATTTTGTGATCCGAAGGATCAAAAGCAGAATAGTTAGTCACCTTGTTTATTTTCATTTTGATTTTATTTTTGCACAAATTGAGGCAGGTTGTTTAAACCTCCTCAACTATTTTTATAATAATCTATTTTTAGTTTTATAGTTTTAGTATTTAAACCCCTCTCATGCATTTAGAGAGGGGTCAAGAATTTTATCAGAAACTCTCTTCAAAACATGCACTTCTGTCCCTTTGAGGAAGTTCTGGTGAAATATATGGAACATGATTTATTTTTATCTGATTTAGCATCTTCTACTAAAATTTCACTTTTGTACTCTTAGATGGTGTTGAATGGACTGAAGATAGATTAATATTGCTAAAACATATGAGTAGGACATAATATAAATGGTACTTCTATCTCGTAATCCTTTTTACTTATGTATTAAGCAATTATTTCTTTTCGAATTGTTTATGTCTGAAAGTCTAGATCTTGATTGCCATTATTGCACTTTTGTATGATGATGATCTTTATTTTATGTTGAATATATGAATAATTCCTTATGTGATATATCTTTCACAATCATTTCAGATAACTTTTTATTTGAAATGATTATTGTTAAAACAGATTCACTTATAATTGCAATTGGATAATATTTGTTATCAATTTCTTTCAGAAATTATTGTAAATCGCATACATTAAGTTAAATCACGGGTATATTTCTAGTTAGATAGTGCTTAAATTAGGATTAAATGCGTGTGATTGTTAGTTTAGATTAGATTACTTTTAGCTTATACATTACTTTAAAACATCACACATTGCCCCATTAGCACAAGCATTAAATAGATTGGGAAATTGGTCCCATTATCCCCAGTCGGAGCCACTACTCGAAAAGGAAAAGGAGCTACCAACAAAGGTCCAGACCGGGTGGTTTTCACCCATGTCGAGGTAACAATTTTCGAGGCTTCAACAAAACCTTACCCTATATGTTTGTTGAGTTGCTTGCCTTAGATTTATGTTTCTATCAGCAAACTTGGTAGTTTTCAATGCAAAAAAATTAAAACATTCATTTTTATAAATACCTAAGAATATCTCTATTTTCAGTGTTATTTTTTTATAAGTTATACGAATACACCATCTAGAAACACTTATATACAATCAACTATACAAATTATAAATATATGATTAAAAAGTTAATATATTACCATTTTTTATATTCTAACTATATAATAAAAAAGTTAACATGTTTATCATCTTTTATATACTTTTTTGTTGACATATTTCAATACCTCTTTCATTTTTATTATATTTTTTCTCATCTAAGTAATTTTTAAATAAATTATATAACTTTTTTTCATATTAATCATTTTATTCTCATTTTAATCATTTTTAAAATACATTATATAACTTATTTTCATTTAAGCAAAGTCTTTTGGTAGAAATCACATAAGAGAATTTTTTGGCCAACGCGTTTTGAACCAACGAGTGCGTTTTTTGTTATATGATTTCTACCATAAGACTTTGCTTAATTCATTATGGATCAAAGAATCCTGAATAAAGAACTTATTTTCATCTTAATCATTTTAAAAATAAAATATACATTGCACTAGTATTGACAAATATCACAATATTAAACAAAATTGTTTGATATTGTTAACATTAATATAGACCTTATAATTTTATAAAAATAATACACACACACACATATAATTAATGAGACTAAAAGTATAGATATCTCCACATAAAGCACTCTATACATAAGTATTTACATATCTAAACTCTTACTAAATTAAAATTCACTAATTTATATTATAAAATTTATTGACACTGGCAATTTATGATGGGAACCATGTCAATGACTTCCACCCTAAATCCTTCAATGATTTAAAACAAACACACACAAAAAACACATCTTTCCAATTCATTGTCTTTGTTATTCTCCATAGAATTGTAACTATGATGGGAACATGGGAGGTGGTAATTTTATTCAACTTTTCAGTGTAACTGATTTTTTAAGGATATTTTATGTACCCAATTATATTATTATTATTATGGAAATTCTTAAGGATAGAAGTTTATCTTAAATTTCAGAAACTTTGGCGAATCTTACTAGACCCAAATAGGCAAATTGTGAAATGTTGGGTGGTATTTTTGTAAAAATATTTATATTTATAATGACTTTATATTAGTCTATATAAAATTTTGGAAAATTTTAAGGTAAAATGATTTTGTACTACAAACTTTGGGTGAACCATTTTTAGGAAAAAAAGGAAATTTGAGAATAAATGTTTTGGATAAAACATGGAAGATTAGCCCACCTGCGAGTATTAACCCCTAAATTTTTTCTTGATCAATATTATATCATTAGCAAAGAAACCTCAAACTAAATCATCCACAATCACAAGCTCTAACTCAATCAAAATATTTTATAACAACTACAAGGACAATTCTACTCAAAATTAGGAAGACAAAACCTAAATGAATGAGACTTTATAAACCTCGGGTGAGGAGCCTTTGAGGCTTCAAAACAACATTGATTCTCATTAATGAAACAATAAAATATACACAAATATAAAAATTACATTTTGTTTGGAGATCACAACAGTGTCCTAGAAAATAGTATCTGAGTCTAATCTAGGACATAATCCAAACAATAAAACAACCTTCCTCCATTGTTGTAAAGTTCCCTCCTTAATGGAGAAAAGATTTATTTCCACACCTAATATCTCCCTAAATATCTCAAATTTCATCTTCCTGAGGGAATTAGTGAAAATATCAACAACATTTTCAAACGTATTACAAAATTCAAGAAAAATGTCCTTAAACTGTATCTTTTTTGTAATAAAATGAAATTGAGCATCAACATGTTTTTTTCTTACATGATACATTGGATTGTTTGCAAACTTGATTGAGATTTGGTTTTCACATTTGATAACTATGGCCTTATTTTGTTCTTATCCAACATCTTGAAGAACTCTCATCATCCAAACAATTTCAGAAGTTGTTGCATACAAAGATGTATACTCTACCTCATTGGATGACAAAGATACAGTAGGCCACTTATTCCCGCTCCATTAAACAATCCCATATCTAATGCTAAAATCATAACCTATAGTAGATCTTCTGTCATCTGGATTACCAACCCAATCTGAATCTTAGTAACTTGTTAGCTCAACATCAAACAAATTAGTAGACTTAAGCCCAAAATCGACTGTTCCTTTAAGGTACCTGAGTACATATTTCACTGCTCCCTAATGGATTTCTAGAGGTCCAGATAAAAATTGAAGAATATGCTATGTCAGGGCTGGTTTTAATCAGATAATTCAAACTTCCAACCATTTTTCTTTGCAATGTATCATCCACCTCCTTTGAGACATCATTAAAATGAAGTTTCGCTTTTTGTTGCATTGGAACAAAAGTTGCTATGCATTGATCCTTCTTAAAATTTTGAAGAAATTCTCTAACATACTTACCCCGAGTAACAAATGTTTGACCAACATCTCTCCAAACTTCAAGACCTAGACAGTAATGTCACTCACCAATATATTTCATCTCAAATGCTTGTGACATCTATTCCTTAATTGTATCAATTAATTTAACTGAATTTCTTGTAATAATTAGGTCCTCGACATATAAGAAAATCAATAATACATGCCCATTTGCATCAAATATGGAATACCTATTCATATCACTTTGACTTATCATAAAACCTTGTTGAAGAAATAAGGAATCTATCTTCTCATACCATGAAGTAGGTGCCTTTTTCAACCCATACAAAGCTTTCTTTAATCTACAAACTAAATGTTCCTGCCCCTTTTCCATAAACCCTTTAGGTTGTGTCAAATACACCTCCTCCTTTAAATCACCATTTGGAAAAGTAAAATTTACATATAACTGGTCCAAATTCCAATGGTACTTTGTAGCTAATGTAATTAACAATATAATAGTATTTAATTTAGCTACAGGTGCAAATATTTCTTCATAATCAATGCCCTCCTTTTGTGAGTACCCGTTTGCCACCAATCTAGGTTTATATTTATCTATACTTCCATCTACTTTAAACTTGGGTTTGTATAACCATTTTCATAATATGGTCCCTTTCCTTCAGGTAATTCAGTCAATTCCCAAGTTTTGCTTTTAATTATAGATTCATATCCTTCCTCCGTTTCTTTTCTCCATTCTTCATGTTCATTAGCTTCATTAAAAATCATAGTTTCTATGACATTCAAAACACTACTCATTGAAGCATAGTCCTTATACCTTTCAAGTAGGAGAATCTACGAAGGAGATCTCCTTCGTACTTCACTGTCTCCACCCCTATTGTCTATTAGCCTCACTCTCATAAAAAAACAATTATAAATCCAAAATTATAATTAAATAAATCAAATCTTGAGAATTAGGAGTTAGTTCCTCAAATTAGGGAGTTTAGTTAGGATGAGAGATTCTCTCTAACTAGTTCTCCTAGATTAGTGTGTTGCTGAGATATTTTCTCAACCAAGTTTGTTCAAGATAGATGCACTATCTTGAGACAAACTTCCTCATGTATTTATATGTATCATAAACATTATTTTAATAATGAAAATGAGAATGTGAGGAATGCTATAAGGCTGAGTTTTTTTATGCCATTTCTATGTATGTGATATTTTTTTATGTGTGTTAATTTTGCTTAATTTTTCTACATGTGGTATTAGAGCGTTATAGTTCTTAGAACTGTGTTGAGATTTGATCCTGCACGAACAAACCTACAGTATGGATTGGATCTATGGTGTAGCTTGGATCAAATTTTGCGTGGAGTGTTCATAAATCCAAGTTGGAAATTCATTTTTAATGGAGTTTGGATGCTGGGAGCTACAGGAGTCTTGGTATCAAATGGCATGGACCGACACGTGAAATAAAATTTTCATTGCATTTGCAGTTAATAAGAAATAGATTGTGATAGTTTTGGTTAGAAGCAAAGTTTGAAGCAGAATTTGTGGAACAAGTGCAAGCTTACAATCAAGAAATAAGAAATAGATTGTGATAGTTTTTATTAGAAGTAGAGTTTGAATCAGAATCTATGGAACAAGTGTGGGCTTACAATCCAGAAATAATTTCTCTCATGCAATGCCTCAAATGGGAGGAGCCCCTTCTATGTGAGGCAAAGATGCATATATGTGTGAAATGGTGTAAACAAAGTGGATGCATTAATGGTTGGCCCTAGGAATGCATCTGGTAGCATCCACAATTGTAGAAAGGGGCAAACGAGATTCACTGGAGATGGTCATTTCCTTAAGGGACTTGGTGACTATAGCTTGAGTAGAGGAAGCTACGTAGGATTGATTTTGTCCAAAAAGAAATCCCCTTCTTTGTGCAACGAAAATGAGAAAGCGTAGAGAATTATAATTAATGAATGCAGTGTTAGAAATCAGCGTTTCAGCAATAAAAAATTCAAGCCAGCCCCACACTTGCAGACCAATCCCTAATCAAGAAACTCTATGACCTCTTCGATGTTAGCTCTTTTCCAACACTTCTAGGTTAAGATCTAGAAAAGTGTCCACATAGACTCCCTTCTCGTTGGCATGTGGTGAAAAGAATCCACACAAACAAGTGAATGCATTAATTTTTTTTTTTTTTTGGCGTTGTAAGTATGTAATTACTTCCCTTCCTTTTAAGGTACATTTTTTAATTGTGCTTTGACCTTTCAAAAAAGACATTAGTTCTTTTCTTAAGTGACTCAATTCAATTTTTAATTCACCTTTTGAAGGAATTTCATAAAATTCTTTTAAATGGGAGTTTAAAAGAAATTATAAAAAAAATGATTAAAGTTTTGGAGTGATCAGGTGTGCTTTTATTTTGAGTGATAAGTGAGTGGAATAATAAGGTATTTTTTAAAAGGAAATATTCTTTTGGAGATATAAGGAGTGCTTTAAATTTATGAAATCAATTTAGTGATTTCATAAAATTGTTTTCGGAAGTTAAGTAATTTTTTTCGTAATGGAGTGATAAGGTATATTTTTTGGAGTGATAAGAGAATTTTTTCTAGAGAGAGTCATTGTTGTAATTCAAAGTAATGTTTTACTTTGAGAGAGATTGAGTCAATGAACATCCCGTTTTTGAAGACAATTTGCTTCCAAAGTTTGCAAGTGTGACATTCTCATTGAGAAGTTTCCATGACAAAGTTGTGACATTAAAGAATGATGTACTCCAGTAATTAATAAAATCATAATGTTTTGTGGTGCTTGTGTCCTAGATCTGCAAGAAATTGAATAAGAGGATCTTAGGTACACCATGTGTAATGAATGTGTGTGCATGACTTCTATTCAAATTATCAAAACGGTTTCTTTGTAATATTCTTAAACACCTACATGCACATAAGCAAGCTTAAGTATAAGAATGCTTAATCAAGCTCCTGTAATCAAGCTTAAGTACACAAGCACAAAGTGTCATATCATCAACTTGATAAGATGATCTTCCAAGAAATCACATTTCACATCATGTAGTCAAAGCAATAAAGTTAAGGATGCTCCAAAATCAAGTATTTCAATCCAAGACGACATCAACATCATCAACACTTTTTGTATCACTTACAGATAAACAATTTTTGACTGAATTGTACGAGTGCATTCTTGGCTGTAATCGACACCCTAATTTGAATTGTTAAGGTAAATAAATTAAGTCAAGTAAGTCTTCAACTAAGTCATGAATATTGAACTTGTCATTTGTCTCTTGGGTGCATTTTTGACAGTGTTCGACACCCTTCCTTTTTTAAAAATCAGCACATTCAGTGAGTACATTCAAGAAAGCACAAAGTGTCAGTAATCAATCAAGCAAGTTCAAGCAAGCCATCTAGTAAGCAATCATCATCAAACGAGTGTGAATTCTAGTATTCTATTCTTCAAGTGAGCATCAAATCAAGCCAATTTTTAATGCAAGTGCAATAAGAAATAAAACAAGGGAGCAAGCCATTTAAATAACAAAGCAAGTGAGCATGTCATTCAAACAACCAAGCAAGCGAGCATGTCAAAATCAAATGCGAAAGTTCAAAGCAAGACATCTGCAACAAACGAGCCAATGTGAAGTTGATTGAAGCATTCAAAAAGTGTCAGTGAAGCATTCAAGCAAAGTGATCGCCATCAAGCGAGCGTGAAATCAAGAGTTCAAGCAACCAAGTTATAAAGCTCAAGAAAGTGTTTAAAGCATCAACAATAAGCAACAGTACAAGCGAGCCTGAATTCAAAGTGAGCAAGCTAACATGGTGACACACATTCAACTGTCCCAAATTCTTAACAATTTGATTTTATCATCAGTTGGCGACATGGTGAACATCAACAAAACAACTCTTACTAATATTTAAGTGCATCTTCAACATGCACATGAAATGATTGAGTTCCTTCAACTGGAGTCGCAACTATAAAGAACTAAGTTGCTAGAGAAGAGTGATGCTTCTAAGTCTTTGAACATTACAAATACAGCTAATGATTCCAAGTCACTGATCTAACCAACTTCAAGTGTTGAAGTGGTCCCTGATCCAGTTCACCTTTGTTCCAAACCAATCATCAAGCAATGGGAAGAAATCCAAAGTAACAGAAATAGACGAGGCTTAGGATATGCCAAAGATGATGCCAAATTGCATATTCCATATTATTCAAGGCCCATTATGTTTGTTAGTGAAAGGTTTCTTGCACAAATAACATCAGCTAGTTCTGAGAAAGTTGAAGAAAAATAGAAATACACACAAACTGAAGTTGCAGACAAACATAAATACATGCAAACTGAAGTTGCAGCCAAACCAGAATGCCTTCATTGTCAAAAAACCGGTCATCTGGAAGATTAGTGTTTTGATCTCCATCCTTGTCACCATTGTGGGAAGTCAAATCATTCATCGGCACAATGCAGTAAACAACAACAATCAACTAGATTGAAGACCAATTATTCATGGATTGATCCCTGGGAATGGACATCCATGGTTAGAAGATTGTATAAGTTTTTCAATCGAATTCACTCACACATATTGTAGCCAACAATAAAAATTAATATGGTACTCTCATGTAGTTGAATGAGGGAGTACACCAATGAAACACTCCTACACCTAAATGGGGGGAGTTCAGATATAATTTGAAGAAGCTTGTCTCTCCTTTCAACTCGCAAACGGGGGAAAATGTCAATGAAATTGTGTTATGAAACCAGCTCAAGAAAAGATAGAAAAGATATATCAACACCTTAGAATTCAGCCTCTTCGAGGGGGCAACCTCCTTTACATTACATAGATGAACAATTCTTGGATGATTCAAATGACAAAACCTCCTTTCTATATATAGGAGTCTAAGGAGTCATAATATAACTCAGCCGACCTAACAATAAAATATAAAGCCACAAATACATAGAGGGATT
>APFE030486770.1:3826-16132 GCA_000404065.3 Pinus taeda | reverse complement strand
TCTTCCAATGTTTTTCCCTCTGTTTGAATGTCTTGTGCTCCCTCATCAATGTTCTTCTCAATTTCTTCAATTGGCATGGTGTTGAGTTTGTGTTTTAACCAAAAAAAAAAATGCTCAAGTGGAAAAAACACAGTCAATCACTGAAATAGAGGACAACTAAATTTGGCCTTTTTTGAACCCAAGGAGGAATTTTTCGTGTGCTCTTTACAACATCAAATGGCAGTAATTCCCTTGTGTTAAAACTACTGTCACCTTGAATTGGTCTGTCTGTTTATGAAAGAAAATTTTCACAAATCAGAGCATAAGAACACTAGTTTTTTCACACATTGATAGATATGTAAATTCGGGTTTTCCCACACACAGGTTGGTCTGCTGCATGTCTTCCTTGAAAGGGAATTTTTTATTTTCTTCTTTTTCTTTTTTAAAACCGATGAGGAGATTTCGGAAGCAGAAGAAAAGAATGGGTAAACTCATTGAATCATGCAGGTAGACTTCCACTATTCTCAATGCACAAGCAGAATTTTTACTCTCATTTTTTAATTTAATGTCGTGTTCAATTCACCATTTTGCACCAACAAATCATGCACAAAGAAGTTTCCCCGATCCTACCTCATTTTGAGCTTGAACTTCGCTGAAAATCCCAGGTTTTCTTTCTGCATGGTTGTTTTCTTTGTTTCCTGTAGAAGAATTCCTATAGAAACGCCTATAGAGCACCCCTGCGCCTCTGAGCGAGCCTGATACGCAGTAGAATCTCGAAGATAGGTAGAAAAACTGGTGGAGGGTGACTAGTTAATCATTTTGTGCAAACTTCAATTGAGGATGTGGCAAGTGTAAATGAACAGCAATTTGTGAGTTTCAGTCAAGCGTTCTTTAATTGCTACATAATTTGTGGTGAAGGAGTGAGGTGGCCAAGTGTACGTGGCCACATGCAGACTACAGTGCTATGATGAACTATATGTTCTCTTCCTATTAATCAGTTGCACTAGAGTTCAAACGACCAACACTACCTGTTTTTTTTAATTTCATGTGAGTTGTCTAACATGTACGCTGCATGATTCCTCGCTGAGCGCTAGAGAATTGGACAAGGAACTATCGGCTTAACCCCACCACTTCATTCGTTATGCACTTTCAAATCATATTGATGCAAATAGAGGAGCTAGTTTAGACACATACCTGCAAGTCGACGTGCTGTTGGGTCCATTTTTGCTGCTGCATGCTCATATTCCGTCGCTGCATGCGTGGATCCTTTATGCTATAAGATTTTTGCTATCTAATGTGTGTTTATTTTTCTTGTGCAGGTATCCTCTAGCCAGATCTATGTTACAGGAGTCCATTTCCACGTTTAGATCTGCACCCTCAAGCTACTGATGTTGAATTTTCACAGGCCAAAAACTTTCTTTCGCCATTTCTCCCGAACGATCGCCCAGATCGATATGAAACTTGTTCAGCATGTTCCTATCATCATTATGCACCTCCCATAGCAAAATTGTGATCAATGGATGCACAGATTTCGAGAAAAACAGGAAATGGCTGAAGATTACAGAGATTAATTTCTCGAAAACCGTGCATCGGAATTGGTTGAAACTTTTTGGGTAGGTTACTGTCACCCATATGCATCTCCCCATGAAACAGGTTTTGAAACAGATGCATGGATATGGAGAAAATGAAAAAATGGATGAAGGTGGTGGAGGTTGATTTCTTGGAAACTATGCATCGGAATCGGCTGAAATTGCTCAAACATGTTTCCATCATCCCTATACAACTCCCTGTAAAGCGGTTTTGTAAATGGATGCACGGTTTTCAAGTTATGGAAAAAACAAATTTTGTTCTATGTATTTTTTTCTTCAAAGCATTCTGCAAGTTTTTGCATGGAAAGAAAAACTGAGCTTGGGCTGTGATGCAGGCATGGAGATGATGGAGGAGGAGTCTGAAAATTGCAGAAGGACTTTTGAACCCTTGAGGAAGCTATCATGTTCGCCAAACTACCTTTTTGCAATCCATTTTTAGCTTCTTGTAATTTCTATAGGAACTCCCTGTAAAAAACACATTTTTCATAAAAGAAGCACAATGAGGTGGAAAAAATGGTGGAGAAAGGTGAGGGATGGAAACATGGATGTGTGTAGGCCTCATGGACATATTCCCAGCCTTCAGGTTCTCTTCAGAGATCAATTTGGATTTTTTGTAAACTTCCTGTAGAAGACACAGCACTTCCTGTAGAAAACACAGTTTTCATAAAAGAAGCACAATGAGGTGGAAAAAATGATGGAAAAGGGTGAGGAATGGAAACATGGATGCTTGCAGGCCTAACCAATAGATTCCAAGCTTTAGATTCCCTTCCAAAATCAAATCTGGCTTACCTGAAGGTTCTACAAGATGTTTCTTGTAGAAATACAGAACTTCCTGTAAAAATGTCTGTAGCTTCCTGTAGAAAGCCCAGAACTTCCTGTAGAAGGCCCAATCTCAACTCGAATGTGACCAAATCCTAGGAGAGGTGAGTGGCCATGGAGGGGGTGTCCTTGAGCTTGGTATGGACTCTTCTCCTTGTTTTTCGTGCCCCTCTTTTTCTACAATGTATTCCCTGCAACCTGCAATTATTTTACAAAGATTAGGCCTAATTTCTTTTTTCTCTTTTTTCTCTTTTTTTTCTGTTTTTTTTTTAAAACAACTGGGGCGCCTCATGGAGGTTTTCACCCTAATTGCCTGCCCTAGGCGCCTCCAAGGGAGTTTTTCACCCAAGGATTTTATTCTTTTTTCTTTTCTCTTTTTTCCCAACCCATTGACCGCCTCATGGAGGTTTTCAATCAATGAGCCAATCTAAGGTGCCTCCGAGGAGGTTTTCACTTTAGATTTTTCCTCTTATTCCCATTTTTTCATTTTTTTTCATTTTTTTTCTTTCTTATTTTTTTTCTACACTACCCTACTTGAAAAACAAAATCGTTCTCAAGTATAAGAATACTTCCAATAGAGCCATGTGCACATCGAGATTAGAGACAAAATGATGTGGAGGCTTGAAATGCATGCTTTGACAACTATCCGGATTTCACAGACCAAATGATCTGACTTTGAAGGAACCAAACATAGCTGAGGAAGAGAGTACTGCTACAACTTAGTGACCGTCTGAAACAATATCTCAATGTAGCTCTGATATCCTTGGCCCTTTTGCTGATCTGGATCATGTTCCATGTCACCTTCTACCATGACCTTCTCATCTTTCTCTTTTTGTTGATCTTTCTCTTGAGTACATGGAGGATTTTATGGTAACCATGAAGGAGCTCTCTCGATCTCTGATTTTGATGTCTTCTCTTCATCAAGTGCAGCCCATGGTTCTTTGATTTCCTCCTTTGAATCTTCTTTTGCTGGATGTGGTCCTTCAATAATGTCAATATAATCTCTTTCTTGCAATACGCTTCCTGAGCTATGGCGAATATCATCGAACTCAAGAGGAGTTGTTTGTACATGTTGTGCCTCAGCGTTGCAATTGGGTTGAGCTATTCCAATGTGCGGATTTGGAATTGGTGGTATTGGTAGTTGAGTGGGGGTGTATATTTGAGATGGATGTGGATAGGGTTGTGGTTGGGTAGGTGGTGGAGGCAAATGAGTGGGATGAGATTTGTACTGGGGCCTCCACCCTTGATGAGGTGCACTCCACTGAGGTTGTGGCTGAGCATAAGAGTGAAACGAATGAGCAGTTGGTTGGGCATAATATGGATCTGTGAAGGAACAAGGAGGTGTGAACAAGGAAGGATGAGCAGGGGAACCCAAAGAAGGCATGAAAGTGGCTTCATAGGGGTCGTAATAGGTCTCGGATATCCCTTGCAATCCTTGCTGGTAAGGTATGGGTCCATGTGACCTTCTTTGGTTCATGAAATAGAGTGGTTCAGTGATTTCTTTAGCCCTTTGATATGCAGCTTTGATTCCAAGCAAGGAAGGGCACTGATCTGTAGGATGGTATTCTTCACAGAAAAAACACACTTCTATGGAGTACAATGGACATTTGTTCCTAGGATGCTTTCTAGTGCACCTGGCATAAAAGATGGCCAAAGCCCTCTTGGCTTCCTCTTTCTTCCTTTGGATCTGTAAGATATCCAGTTGCATGGTAAGAAACTGCCTCATATCACTCTTAAAATCTTCCATCTGATTTGCAAATTCATTTTTGGACAAGGTACTGCTCCCAACATTTTTGCTTGTAGCCATTTGCTCCAAAGGAATGTACTTTTCTTCTTCTTCCCTGGAGGTTCTTCAAATATGTCTTGATGTCCACCTAAGGGTTCTTTAATCACAGCCATCGAAGAAGAGAGAAGGTTCGCTGTGTGAAGCAGTGGGGGTGTTGTGCAATAATTTTTCTAACTTATCTCTACTCCTACAAGGCATGAAAGGAAATCTATTCATGTACCTACAAAACTAAAATAGATTGAACTGCAACTAACTATCTTGCTGAAGTGAAAATGTGAAATTAAGATGAAAGCAAGAAATGACTATTTTATTTTGCTCAAATGAAATTGCAGGTATGAAATGCTAAGCTATGCTTGCAGAATTGAAATTGTGGAATTGAAATGCTAATCTACGCTTACAAAATCGAAATGCTAATCTACGCTTGCAGAATTGAAATTGCCAAATTGAAATGCTAATATATGAAAGCAGAAAATGTCTACTCTACTTTTGCGGAAATGAAATTGCAGAATGGAAATGAAATAAACTACTTAGCAGAAGGTTGTAGTAGAAAATAAAAGAAAAGCAGCAATCACCAATACTCTGACGCTTCCCTGGCAATGGCACCAAAAAGATGGTGGGCTCCAATATTGCAGCAATAATGTTGCAACTCCTGGAACTCCCTTCTTTAATTTTATCAACCCAGTAGTTCGTAACAAACTTGGAAGCGACGGTGCTGTATGCACAAGTACTAGCTCTTGCCGTGGCTATCACTCGATCAGCTAGCACAAGTCCGCTAGGAGCTTAAACCAAGTTCTATGAGCTCTTAGAATAAGCTCTTCAACTGATGGATGACAGCTAACTCAAAGAAGGCTAATCTACTTGCAAAAAGAAACTAGAAAGTTGAAAGGAAATGTAAACCCTAGAAAACCCTAATTTTACCAGCTAGCCCTACTGATGCAAGAAAGAGGATGCAAGCTACTCAAAGAGATTCCATTGACTTCTAGGAAGGTAAAATGCATGTGTCTAAGATACTTCTATAGTAACATCTGAAAAAAAAAACAAAAAAAACAAAACAAAACAAAACAAAAAAAAACATCTTTTTGTATTTTTGAATAAGTTGTTAAAACTATCATGCATGTGCTTTTAACTGGCTTTTGACTGTGCAAAGGTGGATTGGCGAGAGGAAATGCTTGTTGAAGGTTGGGAAGGTTAAAAGAGGTCCTAAGGGGTTCCTAGCACCCTTTTTGAGAGTTTCACAGTGATTGGATCTCAAGAAATTGCTTTTGTGAGATTCTACAGGAAGTCTGCAGGGGTTCTACAGGATGTTCTGAAATTTCTACAGGATGTTCTGTAATTTTCTACAGGATGTTCTAAAAAGAGGATTTCAGAGAATGGATGGAGGGGACAAGGTGGAGGAACAAATATGGAGGTGAAATAGGGGTGTAGGGGAGTTCAAAACTTGGAGAATGGAGTTGAGGAGAGGCGCAGATGGTGAGATTTGTTCAAGGAGGGATGAAACGATGTTGCACAAGAAGATGAGAATCATGGAAAAGTAAGCGAATGAGGCAAATGTAAGGTAAGGGTTCTTAGTGAAGGGTGAAGTAGGTAGGTTGGATGGAGTATGGGCAGGTAAGGAAGGATAACAGGTACTCTGCAAGTGGTTTTTCAAACTGAACAAATAAACACTTATAAAATCAATGACCTAGTTACTTCACTCTAATCTGACCTAACAGCAAAAGGAAATGAACAAAAGTTTATTCAAAATGAAATACGAGAAATAACTATGCAACTAAGCAATCATAAACTGAATCATGCAATCAAAACTGATATCAAGTTCGACAACTAAGAATCCAACGCTACTAATTGCATGGTGAAGCAAAGACAATGTTTTTGGTGGCAGCATGGTGGCCTTGGTACTAGCTCATGATTCCACTGAGGGAGAGGTGAGCTTCAAGGTTCTTGATGGCCTTTCTCTGAAGATCTTCCATGTTATTGACTTATCAAACAAATTTGAACATGAAAATCTACTTTAATCATCAAAAGCAATCTAAATAACAAAATAAAATTTAAATCTAAATAGCAGATTTTATATTTTAAGAATGCAACAAAGACACATGAAAGTAAACAAAGGAGGTACTGGGCACTTGAGATGGGCCCAACCCCAAGAGCTACAGCCTCCTAAGAGACATTTATAACTGGTGCAAAGCTGGATTCATCTTTATTGAGCAAGAAAAGAAGAGTTACATCAAAAACTGTCCACAAGGGAGAGCTTGAAAATGTGTTGAAATGCAAAGCTAATCTACTGACTAAAATCGAACTACAAACTAGCTAGCTTCTGCCTACAACGTGACTAACTACTGGCTAACCAAAATGAGGCCCTAAGACCTCTTATTTATACAAATTGAGGACCCCAAAAATCCTCCTAAACTTTAGGGACTCGACTGCCAAGACTTGTAGTTAACAGCAGTCCTACTTGACTTGCTTGGCTGCCCTTGTGATAATTGATGTGGTGGCCCTTGAACTCCGAGCTGATGGTGGAGAATTCAACGTAAGGGCCCATAAATGAAGGGGACACCTTCCTACAAATACTCTCTCTTGTTCCTCCACGAATTTGCCTGCCAAGTGCTCATTAAAACCTTTAATTTTGTCTCAAAATTGACCAAAAACACTGCACAAAGCACACATTAGACTTGTTGGCATAATGACTAACCCAGTTCACTCTATTAGCATAAATATAATCAAAAACATGTAATAAACTAATGAGAATTGTGGATTAAGTCGAATTAGGAGGTTGAATGAGCCCATATAATTATCCATTTTTGGGGCTCATCACAAACCTCAAGAGTATTTTCTCAATATACTTCTATTGTGATAGCCACAACTTACCATTGCTCCTATCTCTGAACATCTCCATGCCCAAAATCTGTCTTGCTGCTCCTAGATCTTTCATATCAAATGTCCTTGCAATCTGAGCCTTTAACCTGTTGATCTCTATTATGCTTTTGCTTGCTAAAAGCATATCGTCAATATACAACACTAAGATAATGAACATGCCATTACTTAATTGGTTAAAGTAAACACCATGATAATATTCACTTCTTATATAATTTTGACTCATCATGAAAGAATCAAATTCCTTGTACCATTGTCGAGGCGACTGCTTCAGACCATACAATGATTTCTTGAGCCTGCAGACAAATTTCTTGTTGCGATTTTGAACAAACCCTTCCGGTTGTTCCATATAAATTTCCTCATCTAACTCTCCATGTAAAAATGTAGTTTTAACATCTAGTTGTTGTAATTATAAATCAAGTAAAGCGATTAATGCTAATACAGTTCGAATTGAAACTATTTTTAAAACTGGTGAAAATATCTCATGAAAGTCAATGCCTGCTTTCTGAGAAAAACCTTTTGCAACCAGTCTTGCTTTGTACCTGTCCTATGTATCATCAACCCCCCTTTTCAATTTGAAAACCCATTACATCCCACAGTTTTTCTATCTTTATGAAGTTCTACCAGATCCCATGTGTCATTCTTGTCTAATGCCATCATGTCATCCTTCATAGCTTCTTTCCACTTTTCACTTTTAGAACCTTCTACAGCTTCGTGATAGCACAAAGGTTCATCATCGTTAGCGGTTAAAGCAACTGAAGTAACATAATCATCATACCTTTTAGGAGGACGTTTCATTCTTGTAGACCTCCTTAAAGATGTTTCTGGTACTTCCACAATTGGCTGGTTATTATTTGTAGGAACTTCTTCATGATGAGCATCTGAGACATGTTCATGATCTACATCTGAAACTTGTTCATCACTTGCATCTGAACCATGTTCATCTTGACTATCATCAATATTTGAATTGGTTTCAAACTGAATGTGTTGAAACTTAGATACATTATCCTATTTCAATTTATTATCTACACCTGAATTCGCAAGAGAGGATTCATTAAATTTAACATCTCTATTGATGATGATCTTGTGAGTAGTAGGATCCCATAATCTGTATCCCTTAGTTCCATCACCATATCCAACAAAGATATATCTTTTTTATTTAGGATCTAATTTAGAACACTGATGTTTCGGAACTAGAGCATATGCATCACAACCAAAAACTCTTAATTAGAATAATCACAAGGATGACCTTTCCATACCTCTTGAGGAATTTTGCATCCTATCGCCGTTGATGGTGATCGATTTATCACATAACAAGCTACAGAAACCGCTTCTGTCCACAATTCCTTCTGTAAATTTCCGTTACTCAGCATACTTCTTGCTCTTTCTAAAAGAGTTTTGTTCATGCATTCAACAACTCCATTTTGCTGAGGAGTATATACAGTGGTATTATGTCTTTCGATCCCAACATCCTTGCAATAATTGTCAAATTCCTTTGAAGTAAACTCACCACCATTGTCAGTTCTTAAACATTTAATGGTTCTTCTAGTGATGTTTTCAACTAATGCTCTAAACTGTTTGAAAACTGTAAATACATTAGAGTTCCTTTTTAACATGTAGACCCACACTTTTCTAGAGAAATCATTAATAAAAGATACAAAATATGACGATCCTCCATATGAGGTTGTAGGGGATGGACCCCAAACATCAGAATGGATATAATCAAGGATTCCCTTACTAGTATGTTTTCCAGTTTTAAACTTCTGCTTGTTTTGTTTCCCAAACAGGCAATGTTTGCTGAAATCTAACTTAACAGATTTTAAATTAGGAAGTAACTTACAATCAGATAAAATCTTTAAACCTGCTTTTCTCATATGGCCCAACCTTTGATGCCATAAACAAATAGAACTACTGTCATTTTCAGACACTGTAGAAACATGATCTGACTCTGTTCTTCCTTCTAACTGAAAAATATTTCCAACCTTATTTGCTTTCATTACTAGTAAAATTCCTTTATAAATTTTCATTACTCCACCTTGAATAACAATTTTATATCCATTAGTGTCTAGTGCTCTTAGTGAAATGAGAATTTTTTTTTTTTTTAATTTAGGTACATGTCTTACATGAGTTAGAATTTTATTTGTCCCATCAAACATTTGTAGCTGGATGCTTCCAATTCCCACAATATTACATGTGACATCGTTTCCCATGTAAACGACTCCATCATTGATTGATTTATAAGTCTTAAACCATTCTCTATGAATGCACATGTGATTTGATGCACCAGAATCTAACAACCAATGTTGATCATGATTAGACAAATTAATTGATAACACTTCATCACTCATACCTGAACCAGATGCTGAACCTGTATATTTCGTGTTTGCTTCTTTCTTCTCTGTCGAAGAGTCTTCTTTAGATGTTTGCTATCTCTTCCAACAGTCCTTCTTCAAATGTCCTGATTTGCCACAAAACAAGCACTTTACCTTACTCTTCTTCCCTTTCAATTTTGAATGCAAGTCGTTGTGCCTACTGAAGTGTCTTTGTTTAGAATGACCTATAACCATCATTGCTTTTGATGTAGTGGTTTCTGAATTTTACCTCTTCCTTGTCTCTTCGGACAACAAAGCTCCAACCACATCATCAAATTCAAGGGTTTCTAATGAACTAAGACTTATGGAAGTAACAAAATGATCCCATGACTCGGGCAACGAACATAATAAAGTTATAGCTTTATCTTCTGATTCAAATTTTACTTCTATACTTTCTAATTGCACCAAGAGAGTATTAAAGGTATTCAAATGATCAGAAATAGATGTACCTTCCTTCATTCGCAAACTGTACAACTATCGCTTCAGAAGAATCCTATTGGTTAAGGATTTTGTCATGTACAACTTCTCAAGCTTTGTCCATAATCCAGCAGCAGTTTTTTCCGACACAATGTTAAACAAAACATCATCCACCAAACGCAGTCAAATACCGCTCATTGCTCCTTCATCCAATTCGCTCCATTCATCATCTGTCATGTTGTAAGGATGTTTGGCTTTTCCCAACAACGCCTTCGCCACGCCTTGTTGCACAAGTAGATCATACATTTTCACTTTCCAGATCTCGAAGTTTCTTTTGCCATTGAACTTCTCGATCTCAAAATGAGCACTTTCAGTTTTTTCCATGTTGTAACAAACAAACAATCTCCAATTCCAACTTTTTAATAAATAAAGTTAATATTTAAAATTTTCCTTTGCCTTATACTATACTGCCTTTACCTTATTATAAAATCTTTCTGCTGTAAAAATTTCTGATTACAATAAAAAAATTTGCAGTTTTACCAAAGCGAAAAATGCTTGGCATGCTGAAAGGGACTTGGCGCTTCCTTGACAGCAGATGATCCGTGCCAGAAACAAAAACGGTATAAGTCACAAAATTGGCACACTTAAACCCGTCGTTTCTGCACCAATTGGGATCCTGGCGCACTGGCACGAGTATTACTCTCGGAACCATGCCAATGGGCGCACCTATTCCAAAATAAATCGTGCCAACCCTTCCTCTCTCAAAATTGGCACGACTGTTCCTGACTAAATCGCGCCAATGGCAAAGCTCCACCTTCCGCAGCAGACGTGGCGTCTTTGTCACACGTACCAGCTCCACAACATGCTCTGATACCAATTGTTGGAGCAAACAATACCCAGCGGAAATTTAAAAGGCATACACAACACATGAAATCATAAAATAACACATGATTTAATGTGGTTCACCCAACCAATTTGGGCTACATCCACCAAAACAGAGGCATCGACAATCTTATTATTTAATAGGAGATTACAATAATTTATTTCCTCACACACTCTCTACCACCAATATCCTGTACGGGCTAATATTTTTATAGCTAGGAGTATAGAACTGAATCGTAAATTCTCTCACAACAAATATAGGATGCAATAACCCCTCCTCAACAAAATGGAGCAAATATAGCAACAAATCCTATTGTTGTCACCTACATGAGATTTTTGCCCAATTTAATAAAACAGAAAATCTCAACAACTTATGGTATGTATCTTACATGGCATGTCGACTATGTGTCTCACTTTGAAGAGTACCTCTTATATGTACATTTCTTATGGGGCATCACATAAAATTATGTTATTTATATATGTGTTTCTTAAAAGTGTGTCACTTATGGGAGTGTATTATGGCGTGTTGGGTATAAATTATACATAATCTTCTAAACTAAAAAAATTCTCCATATAACATTTTGTGGCTTCATAGCATTCATAAATACAATGAAAAAATATAACATCCCAAGAAAAGTGCATAAAGAAAAAGTTTATTTTGTCCTTTGAAATGGGGTGATCCAGACTTCATATTAACCGTCAACTACGTTTTTCACACATAGTTTAAAACATTGTATCTTAATACAAGTTGGCATAAGTGAGACTCCCTAAACCTTTGATACAAAATCTACCAAAATAATAAACCTTTGCCACTAACACGGATCTTGGGGGGAGGCCCCCAAAATCTAAAAGATTGAAATGGATCTTGTGGTGGAGGCCCCCAAGATTTCAAGAATTGCAATGCTAAAAAGAAAATGATAGAACACACAATAAATAAAACCAAAAAGAATTTTTTTATTAAAATGGATAATAACTATAAAGGCTACATTGTGGGGGATAATCTATCCTTTTACAAAATGCGACTTGTTATTTATAGCCTTTTTCGATTACAATACCATGGGTAAATTCCATGGGTGAATGAATACCATGGGTGGATGCCACTTACAATACTGTGGGTAAATTCCATGGTTGGATAAATACCATGGGTTGATGACATTTTCTATTCAGATCATTCCTCCCTCCTTAAGAAGCAATGGTCCTCATTGCATGAAGTTCCCTCCTGTGAAGCCTTTGTTGAATATAAAGAGCTACTAAAGAGAAGGGTTTTATGTGGTTAACCCATAACCATGATGAACGAAGATACGAGGATAGAGATACCCTGTAATGCTTGTGAACAACTGCGATACTGCTAATGTGCAGCCTAACAAATGCACTTTGTAGAGTTGAGGCCTCTGTGATCCATATCAAGTTTATGAGAGATTTTTCGGCAAAAATCACATGAGAAACCATTTGTCGACGCGTTTTGAACCAACTAGTGTGGTTCATCGCGAGGACAAGTTGAATAAACATATCCAACTTAGCAAGTTAAATAGTCCGAGCAGAGTCTCCAACGGCTATATTGAATAACGACTAATTTTGAGTATAGGACCTA
>APFE030486758.1:7504-48342 GCA_000404065.3 Pinus taeda | reverse complement strand
ATTTCAGATCTTAAGATATTCAACCCAAAAGCATACCTAAGCCAAATGATCTCCTTTGCTTTATATAGGCAAGCTCTTCCTCAAATCATGGATCATGGGGCTCAATAATAATAATAAAAGAAAACAATACCATGGGCCAAAACCATAACAAACCAATACCATCAACTCAATACTATCAACACGTCTGTCGAGATGCCATGGTCCAAAAACCATAGGTTCAAATTCCAAGGACTAACTACCATGGACCAAAGGTAAGTTTTCCCACATGAAATAAACTTTTCTCCATAGGTTCAAATTCCAAGGATTAACTACCATGGACCAAAGGTAAGTTTTCCCACATGAAATAAACTTTTCTCTGCATAAAATTCCGTGAACTTTTCTCCACATGAATAAACTTTTTAATTCTCATCATATTGAGAGCCATGCCATGGGTGTTGCCATCAAGTACAACACTTTAGCCATAATGCCAACAAAATGCCTCCGATATTCCCCCGACTTTTGAGTGCGGGACTCACCTGTCAGTTTTAGCACTTTCCCACAGTTTTCTGGTTTCCCTTGTGACCGAGCGCTTGGAGCACTTCCTTCTCGAGTGGTTTTTCCCAATGATATGCGATTATCATTTTGTGCTAATCACGTATCACAAAAAACATCCATTTCTGGGTTTGAGCTTCCCAACTACCATTTTTGCGCCATGCACAGTCTCCATGGGCCAACGGTCAGCGCGCTTTGACCAAAGGTCCTCGTCACTCCGTGCTGGCTGAAAATTACCATTATTCAGAGGTTGCTTCTGATAGCTAGAAGATTTCTTGAAGTCTACCATTCATCCTTAATAATCATGGAATTGTTTGAGGTTCCAATTCGGATCAATTGGTCATCTAAAAGATAATCTACATCAAGCTCAAAATAGAATGAAGCAATAGGCCAACCAACATTTTTCCAAGTGATCATTTCAAGTAGGTGACCAGGTGTTCCCATGACTCCAACATTATAAGTAAACCTCTCTCAAAGAAAAGGGTTTCCATAAAATAACACCAAAATTCTATGGGCCTTATTAGGTACTTCAATGTATAGGAGAAATCACTTACAAACTGGCCCTACCAACTACTTCAAAAACCCACTCTATCTTCCATGTATCTTACCTCAAGAAAGTTGTGGGGAAAAATTGCTGGGTTCAAACAAGTATGCACAAATTGGATGATTAAGGCTCACTTTGGATCTGACCCAAACACGCCCTCATTAAAGACATCTGTGTGGCCACACATTCAAGGAAGTCCTCATCAAGTGGAATTACATCTCTCCAAAAGATGTGAAATGGGAACCAACCACTATTCTTCAACAATTTCCGCAGCTGCAACCTTGAGGACAAGGCTACTTTTGATGGGGGAGGGCATGTTAGGGTCCACACCTAACCCCTTTATTTATGTAATGAGCCCAAGGGGCCTAGTCAAAGTCACAATTAGTTAGTTGAGTCGGTAAAGCTCGTAAGCAGTTATACGCATTAATAATGACTGTAAGTGGTTGACCCGTATTATAGAAAAGGGACCACAATTAGTTATAAACAAGACATAGTTAATAAATAAAGTGGTGAACCCATATTATGAAAGGGACCACTAGTATTGAGGTTTTTGGATGTAATAAAGCTATAAATAGTCATTGATAGCAAGGGAAGAATCATTGACTATTATTGTAATTGAGCTCTGCTCTGTTGGAGGTTCCCCCCTCGAAGAGGAAAGTGAACATTATATTCTATTTATGAATAATAAAATAACTTTGCAACTTGTCTCTATTCATGTTATATTTATGTGTTTCGGGCCAAATTGTTTCGTATTTCTGGCATTCTGGTTTTCTCGCAGGTTAAGTGCATAATAACTTGCAATGGGCAGAAAACAAAAGATGGATTGAACTCAAGTGGGAGCTCAAATGAAATGAGACGATAGTGGTGACAATGAAAATGATCATGGTGTAGATTGGATAGAAAAACCTCTATTTATAAACAAGTATTGAACCAAATTAGGAATTAGAAAATAATAAAATATTATTGACTAAATCAAAATCTAGTTGTTGTGCATACTTTATTATATTTTTTGAGAGGGAAAATATATTCAAAATGGTCAAATACATTTATTTAGAAAGTGGTTGAAGTAATTAGTAAGTAAAAATGATTTATTAATCACTTTGTGAGAATTAGGAAAAATGTGCAATTGAAATAATTATTAAATAATGGTTTAACAATTATTATTTAATTATTCCAAGCTAATTAAGTCAAAGATGACAAATGGTGAAAAATGTGTAACTAGGTTCGGTCTACATTAGAATGAAATTCATTATTGTAAAAGTAAAATGAAAAAGAAATTATTATTATTATTATTGAAGCATGGGTTTCATGCTCAAGTTATTTTATTTTATAGGTCAAATATCCATTAAGTGCTTCTAGGGTTTGTCCAAGGTATACGAGTCATTTTCATATATGGAAGTATTACACAATATTTTGTCACACTTCCTGTCCCATATTCTGAAGTGTAAAAATGAAGAAAACTATCAAAGTGTACTCACCATGAAACACATACAGAAACATCCTTGAAAAATAGAAGAAGAGCTCCCCTAAAAGAATTCTAGAGAAATTTACCTGAAACCATAGTTTTCAAGATCATTGCACTTTGACTATTGCTGGCCCGTGCTGATGGCTTGTTGCAACATATTGACCTAGCACAACCAACGTAGAGTTTGATGTAAAAACCCACACTAAACCTCTTTTGGCAGTCTTTCCAAGTGGGGGAGAAGCTTCGCCTGCTAGAATCTTTGAGAACCACGAGTTGGATGTTGTTGGATAAAGATATGGTCGAGCTCTCCCATTTTGAGTCCTTGATCCTACCTTTAGGGATCTTTCCCTTGAGATGTGGATCCCTAACTCCCCCCCCCCTCCTATAAATCAAGTCCCTTCCATCCCAAATGGTTGGTCATTTCTTACCTACATTTCTATGCTGAAACTATGCCCAAATGCTGCCCATCTAACTAAGGACAAGGAGTGCTTGAATGGTCTTGACTTAGACTTGGAAATCCACTTAAAAGGAGGTTTCCAACATCAAGGAAATGGTTGTATGCATCCTCTTTTGATTCATTAATAAATACATCTGGTGTTTACTTTTCATATGTTTATAAATCTTTATTTATTTAGCATGATGCTCCTTGATTTGTCATGTAGTTTATGTTTGAATTATACTATGTATGATCTTGTATCTCTTGTTGTCTTTTGATCTCTCTTGCAGGTATTCATACACAAGGAATAGCGAGGAGTGATCCTGAAGCTAAGGGATCAAGATCATCATCAAAATTTGAGCGCTTAGCATCATAGTGAGGTAGGTTTCTCTCTCTCACTTTGCACTTTTCAACATAAACTAGGAAACCCTACACTAGTTTGTCCGTTTTGTTGCTAGATCCTCTCATAGGACTAGAGAGATCACTTCTATCCACAGAAGGGATTGTATTCACAACAAAATAGCGACTCCTCTAGGGAGCTTGTAGCCCTTTCAACCTATTTCTTTTGTTTGGTCTTTTGATCAGTTTGTCCAACCATTGAATTATCAGTCATTTGGATTCTATATAGGTCTGCACTTTGAGTGATTAGTACTTTAGAGTGTTAAGTCTGGACTTCCCTTCAAAATTATTTTTATTTTTCCTAATATTTCTTGTCCAACGCATTTTTTGCCTGGAAGAATCACACTGCCAACACATTTTCCTTAATAGAAGTCACAATTAAATCCCTGCTAGTACACGTTTGACTACAATAGTCACACTGATCCCAAAGAATTGAGAAATTTTAGGGTTTCTGTAGGTAGGGTCTAGTGTGTCTTGACCACTGAGGTTTTTCCTTTCCTCTGTGCTTGGATTTATCAGTGTTTTTTTGGTTGTGTCATTAATTTGTGAAATTTGTCTCATTGGATTTGAAGTACTAGGAGTGAAAATATGATTGAGTTCTAGGGTTTCTAGTCAATCAGTCATCACTTGCTTCTTGCTTGTGTCATTGGGATACTGGCTTTACTGATTGATTGAGTGTTGTTTTTCTATGGAAATCATTAAAAAACATCATTTTGCATTTGTTTTAGCTTTTTTTCAAGAATTTGGTTTTCAATTTTCATTAGCTCATTTGCATTAGAAAGTTATATTTGGTTTATAATCAAGCACAGATCACATTGTTGGATTCTCAAGCTGAAAGAAGTGCATCATCATTTGTTCAAAAGGAATAGTGAAAAATATTTTCATGTAAGTGCATTTGAATCAAATTTCATTTTTCTTTGGTTGATGCAAGTTGCATTCGATCATTTAAAAGCAAAATAAAAACATCATTGATATAAGTGCATCTTAGTAAAAGTGAAAATAATTTTACTCTTGAATAGTTATTTTTAGGATAGTGAAAAGTGAAAATCATTTTTACTTTTTGGCATTGCATTTGGAAAGCAAAATTGAAATTTAGTTAAAGGCATTTTGATTGATGCATTTTATTTGATGCATTATTGTTTGAAACTTCTTCACTTGATTAGTCTAGCTTTCATCGAAATGGAAAGTTTTTCTTTTCTCATATAGTTGCATCTTAGGCATTCATATGACATTGTTTTGAGCCCCAAAACTGAAACATAATTCAAGATAAACATTAAAATTTACTCAATTAACACAAGGAGCATTTGGAACTTAAAGAAAACATTTAGAGGTCGAGGCTAGAGATGTGTTTTGACGTCTATAAAACTAGAAGTTGTCATTATCTGTTAGCGTTGTATCCTAGGCATGATATCCCGTTCCACATACGGAAATATATAGGATTATTTTCCAGTACTTTTGGGTATATCAAAGGCTTTCCACATATGGAAAGTATATGGGGATTCTCTCATCGAATGGTTACACATTAGACAACGTTAACATGGACTTGTACTGCCCGTATTGTCATGTATATATTGGGATACCCCACTAGGTTGATATCCTTTAGCCATAGGTAACCAAGTCAACCACCTTGTAGACGTGATACACTCAACACAACATTAGGGGGTATTGGCTGCCGTACATTGAGTTCTTGGTTCTGCCAAGGTGTATATAGTGGTTCACGTATTCTCGGTAAACCAGTTTTCCTAGATTACCCTTTTTGATTTTTATTTTCTTTAACGTTATAAAATTTACTGCCCACAATAACATGTCCTACCCATGTAGTTATCCTTGGCCTCATTATGCCTTATTAATGGTAATTTTTAATTAAATCTCAAATAAATCACCTCGTCTCCTTTTGATTTTGAGAAAAGGTCATTGTGGCTAAACTACCGAGTTCACCTCACATACCCCCTTCACAATGTGATATTGAAGGGTTATCACAAGGAGTCCATCCTGAGATTCTAGAGTCACTTGAAGATCAAGGTTTTGGACTTGGACTTATCTCAAGCATTCAATCCCTTGCTTCCCGTCCTCCACCTCGAGAGTCGTTTTTGTCATCTCAGGAATTTGAACCAGAAAGTCCTGAGGTTCCTCAACAGTTCTTATTGTTTTCCCTGAATCTACTTTACGAATCAGATCCTTTGGTGATATCTCCTCAACGCCCATATAGTTCGTTAGATAATCCCAGCGTACCTTTGGAATGTCCTCCTAGTACATTGTGGGGTCCTCCTCGTCAACTGTTTCCACCCATGGCATCTGGTGAGCTCCAGTATTGTAGCAATAATGCTGCAACTCCTAGGGCCTCCTTCTTTAATTTTATCAACCCAGTAGTTCGTAACAAACTTGGAAGCGACGGTGCTGTATGCACAAGTAATAGCTCTTACTGCAGGCTGCCACTTGATCAGCTGGCACAAGTTCGCTAGGAGCTCAAGCCATCTTCGATGAGTTATCAGAAGAAGCTTTTAATTGTGATGGAAGAAAGCTAACTCAAAAGAGTCTATTCCACTTGCATAAAGAGGATGAAAGCTGAAAAGAAACACAAACACTAGCAAACCGTAGTTTTACCCGCTAACCCTACTTTTGCCAGAAAAAGAGTTGAAACTACTGAAATGGATGCCATGGACTACTGTCAAGGTAAAATACATGTACTCAAGCTACTTCTGAAGGAAAATGTGGAAGAACCATATTTTTGTACTTTTGAGCAATTTTATGCTGAATTATTATGTTTGTGTTTTAACTATTCGTGACTGTGCAGAGGTTTGGTGGCGAAGGAAGATGGAGTTGGCTGTTGCAGATGATGAGGAAGGTGTGGAGAGGACCTAAGGAGTCCCTAACACCCTTCTAGATATTTCCATTACGATCAGACTTCAAAATATCGCTCGCATGAACTTCTACAGGAAGTCTGCATGGGATCTACAGGAAATTCTACAGGAAGTTCTTCAAGAAGAGGCCGAAAGTGATTTTTAAAGGTTTGGAGGTGGAAAAATGGTGGGAAAAAGGAAATGAAGGTTGGATGAGGGTGTTAGAGGGTCTAGGACTCTATCAATGAAGATAAAACATGAAAGAGATGGTTGGATTGGTTCAAAGGATAAGAAAGCATTTTGCACAAAAACATGGAAATTAGGGTTGTTTGGGAAAGTGTGGCGAATGAGTGGAGAAAAAATTGAGATATGGAATGGAGCAGGTTGGTTGATGAAAGGATGATAATCTGGGATGGTATTTAAGTGAGCTGCACACCTGCTTCTAAAAACCGATTCAAGGAGAATTAAAAAAAAGCAGAGTTTTACCTATTTTAACCTAATTCTGCCCTAAAAACCAGAAAAGTGCTGAACATAACTTTATGGACAGGAAATGATGCAATAAAGCCATGTAAATTGATAAGAAAATATCTAATCATGTAAATACAACTAACATTAATTTCTCCACCTCGAAATCTCTCACTAGCAATTGCATTGGAAAGCAAAAACAGTGTTTTGGTGGTAACAAGAGTGCCTTGGTCTCAATTCATGGTCCCCACAGAGGGAGAAAGGAGATCAAGGCCTGCTTGGTGACCTTTTTGTGAAACTTCTTCTATTATTGCAGCAAACCATCTAATTAATCTTGAAATTATAACAACTATTCTAATCATCAAAAACAACCTAAGTAACAAAGTAATATTGAATCTAAGCAACAGAAATCATTTCATGAATGCAAGAAAAACACATATAAATACAAGAAGGAGGTACTAGGCACTTGGGTTGGGCCCAAACCCAAGAGCTACAACCCCCTTAGAAAGATCAATGCTGGTTCAAGGCTAGATCCATATTCATTGATCAAAAAATAATAGTCACATCTCGAAGCTGTCTACAGAAAGAGCTCGAAAATGCGCTGAATGCAGGGCTACACTAAAGTGAGAAAATAGACTGTTCAATGGCTAAAATCTAGATAAAAAAACTGAGGCCCTAATCCTTCTTATTTATACAAATGGGGACTCCCAACGGTGCTCCTAAAATTAAGGAACTTGGCTTCTTAGAACCGAAGATAACAGTAGTCTTACTTGACTTGCTTGGTTGCCCCTTGGAATCATCAATGTTGCTGCTTGTGCTCCGAGTTTCTAATGGAGAATTCGAGGTAAGGGTTCATAAATGAAGGGGACAACCTCCTAAAAATCCTCTCCCTTGTTCTTCCTCGAATTTGGCTACCAAATGCTCATTAAACCTTTGATTTTGTCTCGAAATTGACCAAAAATATGCATAAAGTACACATTAGACTTTTTGGCATAATGACTAACCAAATTCACTCTATTAACATAAATATATTCAAAAACATGCAATAAAATAATGAGAATGGTGGATTAAGTTGAAATAAGAGGCAGGAAGAGCCCATATAATTACCCATTTCTGGTGCTCATCAGCATTAGAAGGTGAGATTCCATCTATGCCAATGTCTCGTCTAGATCCTCCTCCAGAAGTCTCAGCCACCCATACTCCTGGTGTTGGTGATGGTTCTGAATATCCATTTCCACATGAAGGCTTTCCATATGTTCCCTCTCCTTGTATGGGGAGTGGGCTGACTGTGAATTATACCTCTCTTGGTTGTTTGGTTTTGGGTAGTTAAAGCACATCTTCACTTTATCACCATCTGATATGGTCATCTAGCATTACGCCTACCATTAGCCCATTTTTTTCGAATGTGGATTCCAAAATTATTGTTCAACCTTCAGTTTCTTCCCAACCTATAGTCGCAATTGGGGCAGTGAATGTCCCTATAGGTTCTTCAGCTACTCTTTCGACCACTACAATGGTTACACCTCCTCCATTGAGTGCGCAATCTTCGACATTGTCTATCCCGTTGCCTAGGGGAAACCACCTCCTCCATATGTAGCTCCTATCTCTGGTGGAACTTATGTGAGTTTCGGATCCCAAACTCACGTTATAGGAGAAATTCAAACTATTGGTAGTATTCCTTATCCTGGTGGAACCTCCATTCAACTGAGTCTAGTAAAATTCCTTATTAGCAACCTCTTTCAGCTCAAATACCTTACCAAAATCCGTACCCTTCTTATGGTTCAAACAAACTCAAAACCCACCTCTCAATCAACTGGAAGGTTCCCAAATGCAGTCTAGTCATAATCCCCCATTAGGGTCATTTGGTCAGTTTTAGTCTTCTTCTGGAACTTATCCTTTAGGAGTTGGTAATACTTTGCAATAAGGAACCTATCAATATCAGCAACGAAGATATCAATATCCATAAGGAACCTATCAGAAACAAGGACCTTACATGCAACAAGGACCTTACATGTAGCAAGGGTTTTATCAACAACCCTTGTCGCAACAAGGTCAGCCTTTGCATCAACATGGTCAACCGTTGCATTATCAGGGTCAACCATTGCATCAACAATCCTATGCTCGATACTCCTCACAGGCTTCCTATACTCTTTATGGTTCTCAATAGCCTATATTGGGTCAATATCAAACCTATCCTAGTTAGTACCCACCTTAGTGGGGACAAAATCAACCTTTGTATGGTTAAAATTCCTCCCACTGGGGTAGTATCAAAATCCCTATGTTTAAAATCTGCCACTATGGGGGAAAAATTAGTACCAACAAGGTTAGAATCCTCAATATGGACCTTATCAAAGGCCTTTCATGCATTTTAATCCTCAATTTACATTTTTAGCTACATTGGAGTTACGAGATGTGTCGAGGCTTACAAACGACCCAATACTCCATTCAACATATTTGCCTCTGGTTCCTACCAAAATTCCTAGTGATTATCCAAAATTCGAACGGAATTATGGAGAAGACCCCCAGGCTCATGTCATGACCTACCATTTATGGTGTTTGTCGAACTCTTGGGTCGATGATTCCATTCGACTGTGTCTTTTCCAGTGCACTCTAATGGTGCTGCTGCTAAATGGTACATTGAGTTACCTTGAGGCACCTTTCAATATTTCAATACCTTGGCTATGGATTTTTTCACTCACTTTCAACTACAAGTTGTAGATGAAATTGGGACCCATCTCCTAACTTCTTTGAAATAGACGACTGCTACTCACATCTCCAATCACATCCATGAATGGAGACGTCGACGTCATCTTATTAAGTTCGATATCCCTAATGAGATTTTAACTGAATGGTTTACTAAGTCATTTGTTAATCAAATCACCAAAGTCATAGCTATGGGTAGCTGTGTGACTGAAGAAAAATCCATCACCCATGCTCAGTATCTGGATTTGGTATATTCACAATCTGGCATGCTATATGTTCTCTTACCTGATGCCCGAAGACATTCAACTGATCTGACATCTTCTCAACCTACAGAGACACCACCCGTTGATGGTATTATTGGGTGAGTAGCTCAACCTTCTAGTAATGCTTCTTCTGCTTCTACAAAGCATAATTCTATTCCTGCTATTGCACCTTCTCCTCCTTTGAATACTCCCAAAAATCCTGGTAAAACTTCTGAGGTGAATGTTGTCCAATCTACCACAACAAATAAATCCTCAAAAGGGAAAAAGAAGGGTAAAAGTAAGGCTAGATATGATACCCCTAAACAAGATTCTGCTAAACCATCTACTGATGATACATCCAAACACAAGTTGAAATATCCTTGTGTTATATGTGACGAAGATCATTATACCAAATATAATCCCCGTCATGCCGAGGTTAGTCATCTTATAAAAGGCACCCCAGGGACACCAGTCGTGTTGAAAGAACCCTTTCCGTCACAACAAACTCAATTGGTAGATCAACCTCAATCCTCTACATCTAAAGGCTCTCAAGTTTTTATGAGTGGCATGACACCTGTCTCTGTTGCTACTCGATCAAAATATTATCAAATTCCTACCAAACAGGTTGTGGAAAATGATGCCATTGATATGCCTTCTACTTCCACTTCACCCAATTTTGGTCCTCTTCATATTGAACGACCTAGTAATGATTCCATTATCTGACCACCTCCCAAAGGTGTTCTTCATAAGTCATCATATAATCCGATTGCATGAGTTGCTCAACATTATAACATTGTGGAAGATTTAGCTCAAGCGCCTTCAGTGATGTCAGCTTTGGAAGTCCTCCAGAATTGTCCATTGTAAATGAAAGCATTATTATCCACCATAGGAGGCATTGTTCCTATAGATTCAAACTTGATTAATTTTGATTTCGAAAACCACATTCCTCATCTCCCCATCAACTTGCCTTTCTTATACAAGCTATTATAAAAGGGAACACTATTCATCAGCTTATTATTGATTAGGGTGCTTCTACTTGCATCATGTCCCTTTCATGTTGGAAAGCCATTGGCTCTCCACCTCTCAACCAATCCCCTAATACATTGGAAGTTTTTGATGGTAGAGGTTCCCATCCATATGGTATTCTCAATGACTTCCCAATTCAATTGGAAGGAAAAATTGTTAACCTAGAAGTAGAAGTTTTTGATGCCAGTCTGAATTACAATATTCTACTTGGTTGTAGCCGGGCCCATTCAATGTTTTGCGTGGTTTATACCCTATTTCACATGCTCCATTTTCTTTATCAAGGGAATATAGTCATTGTCGATTAGCTCGCCTTTTTATCTTCCAACTCCTCAAATGTAAATGTGCCATATGTTGGGAATACTGATATCCCTTATGAGAGTGTTGGGGCAGGTCTTTTCAAGGACTCTTCCCTTATGGGAAATTTTTCCTTTCCACCTTTGAATATCCATTCGATTAACTTGGCCTTGACTTGTCGTGAATCTTGGGTCGTTCCCCATCCTGAGAAAATTGATAGTCTTGGTGATGTTATGGCACTTAGCCCTGTAGATCAAACATATCAGGCTATCATTTTAGCTTCTGCGACTACTTCTGAAACTCATGATAATTGCAATATGAGTCTAGACACATATTCACAATCTCCATGACTCAGTTCTTTTGATTCTCGAGATCCTTTGAAGGAAACATTTCCAACTAATGAAAATATCATAGAAGTTATGTCTCTCGAGGAAACTCCATGGAATGATGCTCATAATCGTTCCTTTTTTCTCCCAAGCCTTGGTGATATTTCTTCTTGTCTAGAAACCCCAGTGTTTTTGGTGTATTGGCTCATCTGCTTTAGACATCTATTTTGGTTCATGAAGTGTTCTCCGAAGGAAACATAGGTGACATTTTGGAAACCATGCCCAACGACATCTTAGTCCAACCTGGGATGTTCAATTTTTTTCACTTGGGGGCATATTTTTCTCGCAATGAGCTTAAGATTTTTGCATCCTCCTTCATGAGACTTTCTCACTGAGTTTTTACTATTCACCCATTCTGTAATGGGGCATTGATTTTCTAACTCATAACCGTCACTCGCCTAGGGGGCATGGGGGCATTGTCATTATTGTGTATCATTCCACTAATTGGACGAGTTGATGCTTACACTTCATGCCAACAATAAAACTATAGTTTTACTCTCTTTTGATAAATTACCCAAGTTCTGAAATGGGCTCCATCTGAAAATTTTTGTGCCTCGATTTCATGTAAATACTTTGTACATTAGTGTGCACTTAGTTTTGGTGTGTTTGTTTTCTTTTGCAAACATGTTTTCCTCTGCTTATTGCATGTTCTACTTTATTTGCAGATGTCATCGAACCTTTATGTCAGTTTCATTGATGGTTCTTGTCGTAGTACACATAATCTATCTTCCAAAATATGGGCAATCTATGACCCTAATGGTGAGTTAGTGAATTTACAAGGCATATGTTTAGGTCGTACCACTAATAACATTGCTGAATATAGTGTAGTTATCGAACTTTTGTCAGAAGCCATTTCTCTTGGCATTAGAGAGTTAGTCATTAATCGTGATTCACAGCTCATTGTACTACAACTTAAAAGATAATATTCAATCAGAAACCCTCAGATTTTGAGAATGCATTTGCGAGTTCATCTCTTAGAACGAGACTTTTATTATATCACATATCAACATATTCCAAGACGTTTGAACACATTAACAAATACATTGGATAATTACATTCTAGAGATACATTTGCATCATATGTAAATACAAAAACATATAATAGGAACATTCGATAAGCATCAAGGGAAACATATATATAAGTTTGCAAAATGTCTGTTACATCAAAATATCAAAATCTGCATTCTGAGACATGGCTTCTCGAGCCTACATAAGTGTAGAAAAATGAAAACTAGAGACGGTTATCCACCAACATGGTGCTCATGGTAGCACAAAATAGCTCTGATGACTCGGTTCAACAACTGGCGTAGTCTGGCAGACACCCCTACAGTGTGCCTCTAAAATTGCAATGGCACCTCATCAATAGATGCATATTTTGGAATGCCTCTTGTCAAGGCCTCTAGGTTGCATTCCACCTTTATGATTCAGTTAGCTCCCTCCTCATAGGGAGAATCCTCTATCTTTCATGCCACTTGCCTGGCTGTCAGAGAAACATCTGCAAAAAATCACAAGTATCAAATCCCAATACACATGAAACAAAAAATCAAAAACTTCAAAAACTTTAAAAAATAGTTTTTACTTGCATCGATTCACTGTGTAATGGGTGGAAGTGGAAGGTCAGGATCTGCCTGGAAATCCATGCCAACATACGCCCAATCATCTACCATGATTAACAACTATTGTAGCCTTCCAAAAAATGCTAGAGGAAATGACATTTTCTGACCACCTCCATGTTGAGGCATCAACTCACCCCATCTCAGTAATCATGGAACTATGGGAATTGGGGCATCCACTTCTATCCACTGATATTTGAAAAATAGTACACGTTCCAAGAAGAACGCCAACAAGATAGATCCATAGCCTAACTGTTTCAGCTTCCCTATCTTGCATTTCGTGAGTTGGCTCTTCATTTTTACCAACAATCCTTCACACCAGTTAAAAAATGTGGGACTTAGACAATCAATGGCATACTAAAAATGAGCCTTTGTTGCTTCATGGAAATCCCCAGCCCCAACTATTCGTGCCATGGTATGGAAAATTGTTCTTAGTGAGAGATAGATGATAGTTTTTATGTCTATCTTCCCACTTTGAGTTTTCCGAGTGCCTGGGAAATGTATCACGATCAACATATCTGTACTCTCCTCCCTAGTATGAGAACTAGATAGTTGAATCCACTGTCCCCTTTTGGACAAGCCCATAATGAAATAGATGTCTGCGATAACTACCTCAAGTTCTTGGTCCCCAATCATAAACAATTGGTGATCTACATCCCACCAACCAATTAAATGCTGCAGTAACTTGATCTGGGTTTTAATCCTAGGAATCAGGAAGAATTTCAGTAACCCGCATGCTCAAAGGGAAGTTATGAAACTTGGGTCTTTGGCTACCTGATGATCTTCTTCTTCATGTCCTCTCTCTTTCCATTCAATCACCATTTTTCATTGATTAACCTATGTAACATCCATAAAACAAGTTTTCATGAGTACCTATGGAGAGAAATTCAGAAAACAATCAATAAATATGGAGGATTTACTTAAAATTTTGTAACTATTTGCCAACACTTCTATTTTTATATGTTTCTGCGCTTTGGGCACGCTGACACTGTTGAGCATAAGGTGAGCAACATGGGTTCGATGGGTAAAACCTGCGTCGAGCACCCTTGACACAAATTTTTTCCAATCCCTCCTTTCTGCCTATCCTATGGATAAAAACACATAAAATCATAATCAAAATTAAGAGAAGAGACAAACATCTTACCTACAACAAACAGATCAAAGAACGGTGTCCTGGATTGGTCACACTCCTCGCTTGAAGATCAGGGAAAATAGGGTAAAAAGTGGTCTATGGTTTACAAAATGTGAAATGGTAAAAATGTTTTTACTTTTTGAGATTTTATAAGTTTTTAAAGATGTTTTTACTAAATTAGGGTAGATTTTACTTATATTTTAATATTTTTCCTCGAAATGGGTAATATGCATTTCACTTGTGCAGCAACAGGCCATGGATACATCGTGACGATGATTAATTTTGACTGAATCAACGAGTTTTATTTTATCACTTTTTCAGACTCGTTAAAAATAAATGAAAAGGAAACCCCTTGGAGTCATCTTTAAGCTCTTTTCTGACTCTCAAAATATGAAAATATTTCTAAGTACTTGTCATTTCGAACTCATTAAAGTAAATGAAATGACATCTACTCAATATAAGTTTAACCCTTTTTCGGATTGAGATAGGCTATTGTATGAAAAAGGAATACCTTAGTCATACATGGCTAAGAGGCTATCCTAGATATTATTTTCTACCTTTTTGGATTTAAGAGACTATTTATGAAAAGGGACCTTTGGAGTTTTCTTTTCACCTCTTTTTCAAACTCTCTAAACATGAAAAAGATGTCGAGTTACCCCTCCGTCGAACTTGTAAAACTTAAACGATGCAAGATTTGTCACCATGATAAGGTTGAGTTTATCCTTCCTAGGACTCATTAAACTTAGTAGGATGGATTTATACGACAAGCATATATTATCCCCTTCAAGCTTGCGATAAAAAATAATGGGTTACTCACTAGAAATAGTGGGGGAAAATGAAAGTTAACACCTCTTGTATTTTGTGCAAAGGCAACATGTCGCTGTTGAACATGACACTTACCTATTTCTCGTGTCGGGTTAGGGTTATCCTCACTTCATCACTTGCCTTCCTAGGTTTTTGGAATCCATTTTTCCTCTCATCTGATTATATTGCATTTTCATCATGACGTCTAATCCTATGATGATTCAAATGCTGCCAAACTCCAGAGTTGTGTCATCGGTATATTCTAGAGAAGTAAAAATATGCAATTTTTTACCACTTACACATTGTCTGACTTTTCTACCACAGTCTTGAATCAAACTGACCTACTCTACTACATATTTTGTTTTTTGTCGATGATGTGGGATACATTATGGCCCTCCTTTGATGGATTAGTTCATGTCGACTTCAGCCCATTATCCAAGAAGACGATCTAGAAACTCCCTTCTAGTACCTTGGAGCTTGCATGTTGTTGGAAATAGCAACAAGAAATGCTAAAAATAACATTGCTATAAATAGCATATCAGGTACCAGTGTTGGATATAGCAACAAGGAATGAAAAAATGGAAATGCTAAAAATAACATTGCTATAAATAGTATTTTGGGATAGATTCCAATTTTAGTTAGTCCTTGAACTAAAATTGAGAAGTAAAATTCGAATTGATCTAGCAGCTATTTGTAAAATAATTATTATTCCTTTGAGTTATTAGTTGTGGAAAACCAACATGAAGTTTGTAAGACATGCACAGTTTCTCCATCGATTGAGAATTTATTCCTTATTTAAGGAGACAGGATGAGTTGTTACTTTGAGTTGTAATTAGTTGCTCCGTTAACTGAGTTAAGTCCAGTTAGATTAGCTCCAACAGTTTGTGGAATTAATTGTGAGTTCAGTTAGTTAATGCATTCATGCATGTAACTGCTGGCACTTCAGATAACTGAATATTCTCTCATAAATAACTCATGCATGTCAGTTCAGTCAGAGACCTAGTTGAGATCAGAGGAAGGGACACTGACTATCAATTGGAGAATTTTCCTATATAGGAAACTCATCCATGCAGAAGGAATATATCCTTGAGGATTGTGCAGTTATTTAGAGGTTAATGAGCAGTGTGTGAGGTGATTACACATAGGTGCACGATTGGACCCCAGGAGAAACTACGAAAGGAAATAGGAGGCTTAGAGGGCAAAGGAGAAGGTTGGTGAGAAGCCTTTGAAACTACGAAAGGAAATAGGAGGCTTAGAGGGCAAAGGAGAAGGTTGGTGAGAAGCCTTTGAAACTACGAAAGGAAATAGGAGTCTTAGAGGGCAAAGGAGAAGGTTGGTGAGAAGCCTTTGACTATCTATGAGAAGCAGAGGGATTGTATTGAGAGCTGGTTAGCTTGTGAGCTAAAGCTTTGTGTAATCCAGACATATTTCCACTTGTATGATAATACAGAGATCAGTGTTTTTAGCTCAGGCTTTCCCCAGAGTATTCTTTTGTGTTTCATGTGTATGATTTCTTCTTCTCTGTTATATATGTTCCGATTGATCTAGCTCAAATTGATTAAGCTTCCACAAAGTTTGATTGTAGAAGTAGATCTAGTATTTTGCTTTAGTATATTGCATTATCAGGTGATCTACAGTGGGAATTTCTACACATGCCTCAATGGAAATTTCTTCACATTTGATGATAGGTTTACATCATTGGCCTTCGATCAAATGATCTGCAGGTGTTCAGCATCAAATTCATTATTCACACTCATGGATTGTGCTGTTGTACCTTGAGAGCCATTGTCATTATTTGTGGTTTCTCTCATGCATGTTAATAATTCACGTCATTGAACAATAATCAATTGGTTTTCTATCATGTTCAAATTCAACACATCTATTCACATGGTAGAATTCATACATTGATCGAATCAAGACAGAGATGAAGACCTTGGGTTTCATCTGATAAATCCAAGTTGCATGAAGTTATGAATTATTCATGATTGTACACATGATTCCTTCTATATGAATGGATGTGACCATACCTTGGGTCCATACATATGATCCTTTCTATTTAGATGGCTGCGTCCATGTTGTGGATCCATACACCTGATCCCTTCTATTCGAAAGGCTGTGTCCATGCCGTGGATTCATGTATTGATAGATACCTATTTAGAGATGTATCATTAGGCATATTTATATTAAATATGTCAACTATGTATATTATATCATGCTTGATTTGTAGGTCTCATGATGGTGTTTTTCTGGGTCCTTGCCTTAACTTGTAAATAATTTCACCCATCACTCCCTGTTTTGCCTTCATGCTTTAGGGGGCATTTGTTACACAATATTTTTTCACACTTCCCGTACTATATCCTGATGTGTAAAGATGACGAAAAATGTCAAATTGTACTCACCATGAAACACACACAAAAACATCCCAAGAATAGAAGAAGATCTGCCCAAAGAGAATTCAGGAGAAATTTTCCTAAAAACCCTAGTCTTCAAGATCAACGTGATTTGCACTACTACTAGCCTGTGCTGATGGCTTGTTGCAACATATTGACCTAGCGCTGCTAGCATGAATTTTTATATAAAAACCTACACTGAACCTCTTATGGCAGTCTTTCCTAAAGTGGAGGAGAAGCTTCACCTGTTAGAATCTTCGAGAACAACGAGATGGATGTTGTTAGATAGAGATATAGTCAAGCTCTACTATTTTGAGTCCATGATCCTACCTTTCAGGATCTTCCGCTTGAGATGTCGATCCCTAACTCCCTCTCCCTTCCTATAAATCAAGTCTCTTCCATCCCCAAATGGTTGGTCATTGCTTGTCTGCATTCCTATGTTGAAACTATGTCCAAATGTTGCACATCTAACTAAGGAGAAGGAGTGCTTGAATGGTCTTGGCTTGGACTTGGAAATCCACTACAAAGGAGGTCTCCAACATCAAGGAAATGGTTGTATCCTTCCCTTTGTGATTCATTAATAAATACATCTGCTATTTACTTTCCATAAGTTTATAAATCTTTATTCATTTAGCATGATTCTCCTTGACCTGTCATGTAGTTTATGTTTGAATTATACTATGTATGCTATTGTATCTATTGTTGTCTTTAGATCTCTGTTGCAGGTGTTCAAATGAAAGGAATAGCGAGGAGCGAGATTGGAATCTAAGGGATCGAGATCATCATCAAAGGTTGAGTGCTTAGCATAAGAGTGAGGTAGGTTTCTCTCTCTCACTTTGCATTTTTCAACATAAACTAGGAAATCATGCACTAGTTTGTTTGGTTTGTTGCTAGATCCTCTCATAGGACTAGATAGATCACTTCTATCTGCAGAAGGGGTTGTCTTCACAACAGGAAGACCCTTCGGGCACATTGTAAATTGCAAAGAAAAAATTAATTTGTCTCGAAAGTGTCAAAATACCTCCAAGATCAAGTTGGCCTAATGAGCTGTCACGTCGGCCTACATGAAGAGCCACGTACACCCTTTAGGAAGCCTATATATAAGGGGAACTCATCCTCCATTTGAATCACTCACTATCTCATCTCTTAGGCGAAGAAGAGTGAAAAAAAGGAGGTCGAAGAAGGAAGTGCAAAGGAGAGAAGGTTGAAGAAGTCGAAGTGTCTAGGTCTTTCTCTATTCTTTTTTGAAGTGTGAAGTTAGGGTTTTTGCACTGGGATATTTTGAGGTTCGAGTTTGGAAGCAAGAGAGAAGGGAAGGAAAATGAAGGTCTCTTAGGGCATATTACTAGCCCTAGTAATCAAGTCAAGGAAAGTGAAGTAAAGAGGAATGCTGTTAGAGGGAGATTGAAGTATCCTATAGAAGAAACAACAGTTGTAGCAGTTGTTGGGGAGAAAAATATCAGATCTACTGGGAGGTCAAAGATATTGCAGCAGGAGGCCATGGAAGACTTGATCTTGGATGGTATTTTTCTGAGTTTAGGTCATAGTATTCATCAATTGAAATATTTGAAAGATAAGAAGATATTTCAAGTTTTCCCCTTGAGAGGAGGGGTTTTGGCCCTGGATTGCAACCTATACTGTGTTACTGTTCTTACTATTTTGGTAGCTTTTTGGTGTATTTCACATTGGAATAATAACAAAAAAAGATAATAAGTAAAAGATAAAACAAATAGTTATCAAGTTAAGAGAATTAACATATTCATTTCCGTATTGAATTCTCAACATGGTATCAGAGCTTTGGTTCTCTAAGGGCATCACGAAAATGTCCTCTACAATGAAGAAGTTCATCAAGAATATTGCAAGCAATCTCAAGAAAGGTATCAAGGAAGAATGGAGTCTCTTATTTTATTCAAATAAGCCATCAATCAATGAAAGAGATGAAGGTCTCTCTTAGGCCTTCTCTGGTACATTCCAAGACGAAGACACTTGGGTAATTGATAGTGGTGTATCAAAGCACACGACTGTTCACTCCAACCAATTAAGACCTCATTAGAAGTAAAATCCACTTACTCTATGGAACTTGGAGACAACAAAAGCTCTCCGGTGAAGGGCATTGGATCAACTTCCATAAAAACCAAGGATGGAAGCAACATCCACCTCAAGAACATTATATTTGTTATAGGGCTGCACAAAAATTTACTTTCTATTTCAAGTTTAGAAGATAAAGGAGATAAATTATCCTTCATTGATGGAAATGTAGTTGTTTGGGGAAAGGACTCAAGCATAGATCAAGATAATGTTATTGGTATCCGAGAAGGAAGGCTTTACAAATTAAATCTCCTATAAACCAAGCCCTAGTTCACACTCAGATTAGTCCATGTGAACTTTGGCATCGGAGGTTTAGTCATCTACATTTCGAAATTCTTCCAACTTTAAATTCCATAGTAGATGGAATCCCAAATCTAAAGGAAGATCATGAAGGTGTTTGCAAGGGATGTACATTGGGTAAAAATACCAAGAGACCATTTGAAAGTAGTTCTTCACGGTTGAAAGAAATATTGGATCTTATCCACTCTGATGTATGTGGCCCTATGACTCCAAAATCACTTGGAGGCCATATATACTATGTCATATTCATAGACAATCATTCAAGAAATACCTTGGTTTACCTAATGAAAACCAATGATGAAGTATTTATAAAATTTCAAGAATTCAATGCCGAAGTAGAGAAAATTACAGAGAGAAGAATCAAGGTACTGAGATCTAATAATGAAGGAGAATATACATCTAAATAGATTATAGCATTCTATAAGGAGTCTAGGATTAAGAGGGAGTTGATAGTCCCATACAATACCAAACAAAGTGGAGTCATAGAAAAAAATAACAGATCCATTGAAGAAAGTGTAAAATAAATCTTACATGATCAAGATCTGCCTAAGTTTATGTGGGGAGAGACAACCAAGAAAACGGTCTACATTCAAAATCAATGTACTCACAAATCTCTAGACAAAAAATCTCTGAAAGAAGTGTTCACTGGGAAGAAGGCATCTGTAGATCATCTCCAAATATTTGGGTGTCCTGTGTATATCCATATATCAAAGGACAAAAGAAATAAGCTGGATCCTTCCGATATAAAGGGGAATTTTGTTGGTATAGTAACTCATCAAAGGCCTATAGAATCTATATGAGATATGGACATCATATTGAAGTTAGTTGTGATGTAATATTTGATGAGAATATAACATTGAAGAAATCAAAAGAACTTTCTATAGATTATGATGACAAAGAACTTCCAATGTTTGAGGAAGAAGTTGACAAGGGAGGAGAAGGATCACACCAGGAAGAAGAAGGGCCAAGTGAACTTGTTCAACTCGCGGTCATTTCTGAAACAAGGAAAATACCTAATTGGTTGAAATATACAGTACATGATGCAGAAGGTCATGGGGCAGCACAGGATCATTTAGAGAAAGTAAGATACTCAATAAGTATTCTGGGTATGTTGCATACATGACAAAATTAATAGAAGCAGAACCATCCACCTTTGAAGAGGATGTATAACATCGAGAATAGAAGGATGCCATGAATGAAGAATATAAATCTATAACGAAGAATGGAGTTTGGGAGATTGTACCTAGGCCCGAAGATAAATCTATGTTTAATTCCAAGTGGATCTATAAGCTCAAGCATGCAGTTGATGGAAGTATAGATAAGTATAAAGCAATATTTGTGGCTAGAGGATTCTCTTAACTTGAAGGCATCGACTATGAATAAACATGTGATCCAACAACAAGATATACAATGATTCGATCATTAGTCTCCCTTGTAGCATCGATGGGATGGAACATCCACCAAATGGATGTCAAGACCACGTTTATGAATGACACTATAGATGGAGAAGTCTATATAGAACAAACCTTGGGATTTGAAGTAAAATATAGGAAGATATATGTTTTCATATTGAAGAAAGAATTATATGGCCTCAAGGAAGCATCGAGGGCATGGTATGATAGAATGGATGCATACCTACAGAGAATAGGGTTCACAAAAAGTTCTGCTAACTCAAACATTTATATTAAGGTTGTAAACAATGAACTTGTAATTATTCTTTTGTATGTAGATGATATTCTCTTGATAGGTGTTGAAGGTTGAATTGAAGAATGTAAAAATCAATTGGAAAAAAAATTGACGTGAAGGATCTTGGGCTAATGCATTACTATTTGGGACTAGAAGTATGGCAAGGACCAAATGAAATCTATCTTGGTCAAGGCAAGTATGTGACCGAGATTCTAAAGAAGTTTGACATGATGGACTATAAAAATATGACCACTATGATGATCACAAACTTGAAGAGACTAAAGAGTTTCGAATCAAGCCCTGTGGATCCTTCTAGGTATAGACAACTTGTTGGCTCATTGTTGTACTTGGTGAATACTCAACCAAACATATGTTTTGCAATAAATGTACTTAGTAAATTCAAAGTAGAGTCGAAGCATTATCATTGGATAGAAGTAAAGCATATTTTGAGATATCTATGAGGAACCATCAACTACTGTCTGAAGTATGATAGAAGGAATGATGTCTAATTTATTGGGTATACAAATTCTGATTGGGGAGGCAGTGAACAAGATGGAAGAAGCACTACGAGAGGATGTTTCAGTTTGGGATCCTCCATGGTCTCATGGATGAGTAGAAATAAAGACATCATTGTTTTGAGTAGTGTCGAGGCTGAATATGTTGCAACATGTGAAGTAAGCAAGGAAGCAATATGGTTAATGAAGATGCTATCTGACTTGTTTGAAGGACTGATGAACCCTACAATGATACTTTGTGATAACACTAGTTGTATTCGTTTTTCTGAGGACCCAATGTTTTATGAGAAGACAAATAATATCAACAACAAGTATCACTATATTCGAGAGATAGTACAAAATAGTGTGTTGCAGCTATGGTATATATCCACTGATGAGTAGGTAGCTGACATATTGAAGAAATCACTTCCAAAAAAGAAGCTTGTATACTTAAGGGACAAGCTTGGTTTGGTGAATTTTTCCTCCCTAATTGAGAGGGAGAGATAGACATGACATTCTTTTCTTCACTTGGGAAGAAAGAATGGAGGATTGGGTAACCAAATGACATTCGATACTGTTTGAGAATGTGTTAGGGAATTCAAGACAAGAGTAGTCATGGAGTGATATTATTTGAGGATTAGCTACCTAAGATAATAATAGTCCAATTGGAGGTCATACTCTATGAACACCCAGGTGGGGTATGTACCTAGAGAGACAATGATGATGGTGTCTATATATATCATTGGTCTCACCAAAATTGTGCTATGATCTTATGGAGAGATAGAGATATTAGTCAAGGCCTTGCTATGTGACAATTCTAGTTATTATGATGCTAGACAAATGGGTTACCAACCTAACTCTTCTTATGAGATATCTTTAGATTGATAATGACTGTGTACCTCTTAAGAATACCTCCCTAGTTAAGAGGGAGTGTTGAAAAATGTGTAAATAGGTTTGGTATTCATTAGTATGAAATGTATTATTGTAAATGTAAAATGAAAAAGAAATTATTATTATTATTGAAGCATGGGTTTCATGCTCAAGTTATTTTATTTTATAGGTTAAGCACCCATTGAGTGCTTCTAGTGTTTGTCCTAGGTATAAGAGTCATTGTCATATATGGAATACGATACCCTATCGCTACATTGTAAATTTCAAAGAAAAAATTATTTTGCCTTGAAAGTGTTAAAATACCTCCAAGATCAAGTCGTCCTAATGAGATTTCAATCCAACCTACATGAAGAGCCACGTCCACCCTTGAGGAAGGCCTTATATAAGAGGAACTTGTCCTCCATTTGAATCACTCACTCTCTCATATCTTATGTGAAGAAGAGAGAAGAAAATGAAGTTGGAGAAGGAAGTGTGAAGGAGATAAGGTTGAAGAAGTCGAAGTGTTTGGGTCTTTCTATATTCTTTTGGAAGTACAAAGTTAGGGTTTCTGCAATGGGATATTTTGAGGTTCGATTTTGGAAGCAAGGGAGAAGGGAAGGCAAGTGAAGGTCTCTTAGGGAATATTACTAGCCCTAGGACCCAAGTATAGGAGAGAGAAGTAAAGAGGAAGGCTGTTAGAGGGAGATCAAAGTATCTTAGAGAAGCAACAACAGTTGCAACAATTACTGGGGAGCAAAATTTCAGATCTATTGGGAGGTGGAAGATATTGTAGCAGGAAGTTGTGGAAGACTTGATCTTGGAGGGTATTTATTTGAGTCTAGGTCATGGTATTCGCCAATTGAAAGATATTAAATATAAGAAGATATTTTTGGGTTTCCTCCTCAAGAGGAGGGGTTTTGGCCTTGGCTTACGACCTATACACTGTGTCACTGTTCTTACTGTTTTGGTAGCTGTTTGATGTATTTCACATTACAATAATAACAAACAAAGATAATAAGTAAAAGGTAACACAAAAAATTATCAAGTCATGATAATTAACATATTCATTTCCCTATTGAATTATCAACAATAAGAAATAATTACCAAATAATGATTTAATAACTATTTTTAGATAATATTAAATAAATAATGATTTATTTGATTATTATCATGTGGTTTTTTCAATTTTAAAGATAAATAATTTAGGAAAAATGATTTACTAAACTATTTCTTATGGTTAAAGTGAATTTACCATGGTGAGATTAATCCTATATGGCATATTCTGATCCACCTAGTGAGAAATGGCTAGGTGATCATTTTTTGGGTGATAACAAATCTCCCCCCCCCAACATAAGAGTGTCAGGATCAAATCGTATGACTGAAATACATTGTAGGTTCCACTTTCATGAGACATCGAAGGGGGGAGAGAGAGAGCTGAAGCGAGACAAGGAAGGACTGATAATGGAGGGGGAGATACCTACTAATCTGATATAAGTATCGTTTTATTTTGGAGCACATAATCTCAAATGAGGCGAGGGAGGCATACCCATACTTGCTGAGATAAATAAGTATAAATAATAATGGTGTGACCAAAAATGTGGGTTTGAGCAAGAAAGTACATGATACATGATATAATGAGTCCCATATACATAATGTGCTTGGAAAAACATAGGCTAAGATTGAATATAATAACATTTGTTTATGTAAGTACATGGCACATAATTCACCTCAAGCTAACATGGTGAGGGGAGATCACAATAAAAGAAGCCCCGCTGAACAAGAAAGGGTTTTGAAGATATGAATGGATCATTTGAAGGAGACATGCATGTTGCGGGCACTACAAGTGGTGGGAACCGAACTAGTAAAACATCCATAACTGCATTGTAGGCTGGATCATAATTTGCTGACATCTGGGCATGTGGGGGGCTACCTAAAGGGCCACCCCCTCATGAGGTCTAAAACATCTCACACATACTTGGGAAAAGCTGGTACAATATTCTGGATCACTAGACCATTAAGTGTACAATTCTCAATCGTGCGATAATGAGCTGTAGTTGAGCACACAAGAACCAATCAAGTAAAAGGGCAATGATGATTCCATTTGCTTGATCTAGGGCACCAGAAATGATGAAATATGGAACCAAGGTACACTACCATCTAGGTGTCGAAGTCAACAAAATAGGGCTCGCCAGAGTTGAGGCAATGAGGGGTCCCCAATAAAGGCACGAAGATCATAGAAATGGGATTGATAGATTAACATGAGGTAAGATGATGGAGATAAAATATGAGTGGCAGAATGATGACTTTCCTTGTCAGAGCGTATTGTGCATGGTTGACCTGGCAGTGATTGACTCGATTCCAGAGGGGATGGTCAATTACTGAGATGGGGGATTTTTAAAGACATGCCAATATAGCTGGAGTCCAAATATGAGTGAAATGGGATGAATGCAACCCAATGATGGATGATGGAATGTAACAAGACTCAGTGGGACTCTGAATAGACTCCATGGATGCAGGGGTAACTCATCTCTGATGCTCTGAATAAGGGTGACTTGATGATGCTACCACATGGGTGAGGTCCAAAGGGGACCATGAAAAAATGAGTGAATAATGGTTACTCATGATGAAACTCGACACATAAGTCAATAGGTGCAAAGGCAGAGTGGTACCGGAGTATAGGCGACTCATATTAAGAGAATCTATTTTGGGAGGAGGAAAAATGAGACCTCATGGAAAAAATGGCTTCTGGGTGAAGTTTCCAATTACCCAAAAAATAGAGACCCCTCATAGAGCTCATTGAGATATTTCCAACGGTGTTGACGGTTCATTAAAGTGAGCTACGGTTTGCTCGTAATGGTCGATGGAAAAAGTAGGATTTTTCTTATAAAAGGGCTTCTTTCCCCCAAATTCAACTCATTTTCACATTGAGCTATTGAAGAATTTGGAGAGGAGAAGGCCCTAAATCTTGGCAAGATCGTAGCAGACAAAACGACCATTGGAATTCAGGTCTGTGACTTTCAGGTAGGTGGCCTAACCTTACTCATCAATTTCAACGGATTAAAATTTCAGATTGGGGCCTTAACTGACTGGGGGAAACCATTATTCTTCCTCATGGTCATAACACACCTCTTGGGCCAATTTTTGTGCCCCAAGGCACAGAAAGGGGCTAAAAAGTGAGCCCAACACAATTTTTGGACGAAAAAATATGCCTAGAAACTGAGAGGGGAACTGAGCTGGGAGTCTCTTGAAAGCTAATATTGAGGTCTGAAAATGCATGTGGTGACTTTGAACTAACAAAATATAATGGTATTTTTCAGGTATGGTAGAGCTAAAATTGGTATGCCAAGAACATGATTTTGATGATCTTTGTATTGAGATTCAGGGGAATCAGTTGTCATAGGAGCTCTGACACGATATGGGTTACTTAAGTTCTTGGAGAACCCATTGATGAGGGTGGTTGAGCCACTTTTATCTTAGATTGTGAATTACTGGGATCCAAATCAAGAGGCTTTTGTGATACAGGGGTATAGGATTGAGATCACAATTTGAGACATATACTTTTTGACAGGATTTCCACCCTTGGGGGTGGTGGGAGGGATTCATCTAGTTATGCCTTGTGGGAGGCATATTGGAGAGTTTGTGGATTGTCATTGTGTACCTGGTACTCGAGTAAACGATACAAGAATTTAGATACGTTACTAGAAGACCGATATACAAATGCATGTATCAGTCTTCCCTTTGAGTGGTGAGGTATCACCGGTGCATAGTGATGGCTGGTCCGATAGTCTAAGACTTACGAGCTGGGGGAATGGACCCATTGGCATGGGATCCGCCAGAGGACAATGATTAGTCATAGGGGCATGTGTGCCCCCATTTTTGTATGTCACATGCAATGGGAATGTCAGATGTATTTAGAGTAGTGGACTCTAAACACTTTATGATGGATATTATGATACATAATGTGGTTAAGCATATTTTTTTGTGACGACGTGGTTTGATATTATGATACATAATGTGTTTATGCATATTTTTTTGTGACGATACTTGTTTCTTTGAAGTTTTCTGATATCTAGATCTACGGAATCTACCCATAACACATCAACATTATTGCTATTTTCCATATATTTTTTGCATATTTCATTAATGCCATTAACAATACTATCCTCTATATTATATTTACCTACATATATATCAACAAGTAAATTACATTTGATAAGTATTCTTAACAATAATTTCATTGTCTTCTCATATGAAACAAATCCTATTTCCTTATTGTGAGATTTCATGTGACAACATTTTTTTCATTATGCTTTTGTACATCCCTATTTCTATAAAATAGGTATGGAAACAATGGATCCATTGGGGTAGGCCTGTAGCACTTATCTTTTATATATTTTATGTCTTCATCATATTGTTGATTCACTCACATTTTGTTAAGTATTTCAATGAACTTGTTATCTTTTTGACGCATTGTTGTACATAATTCATAGCATCTGACTTTCTCTTTCTCGAAATTGTATACTATTTCTTCGTCCACTAAAATTGGTTGCTCAAAAATCAAAGAATATTTAATCAGTTGTGCTTGGAACAGGTCACCTAAAAATATTACATCAATATTTACAAAATAAGCGAACAAAATATGCTTAATTTTGTGCAAGCATTTTTTGATGTGGTATAATAATGTTGAACCTATCAATGGCACCTCATAAATCAACATAACACAAAGTTGTTTGCAATTTTTTTCAATGTGTCTAATTTTTCACATTTAAGTGAAAGGTATTCTGATTTGTTAAATGGTAAATGGAATGCATAATGCAATGTTATACCCCTTGCATTGAACGTTTCCTTCCCTATATATGCTGTGATGATTCCTTTTAATTGACATGGGTATATCCGAACATGTTATTGTATAAGAAAATTAGAGATCAGAATATTGCTATAACAATAAACGTTTTTCCAAAGCCTGTACCACCTGTTACAAGTACATACAATGGGCCAATTAATGCTTATTTGATTATTGCGAAGATCAGAAATAATATATGAATCACTAAATCCATGTAACAATGTCTTTGTCACGAGCTCTTGATAACATTCATCATTATCGTCACTACTTCCTGTATTTTCATCTCTCTCACATGCATATGCAACTTTGTTTTTATCAAAGACTTGTTTCAAGTTTTCGTTTATTCTGACATTCTCTAGTCTATAGAGTGGAGTTTTACGTAATCATCTCAATGTCCTCATGAATTTATGAACACATATTTTCCCAACAACAAATATGCTTTTAAAACCAAAAGTATTTTAATTTCCATGGCCATAGTACTAGATTGATTTATGTCACAAGGGAGTGCAATTTGAATTCGAGATTGTCAACAGGCACATTGATTATTCCACCAGTCATTGCCATTTGTGGTTTTATAAAATGCTTTCCAAGTTCTCATATTTGAAAAAATGGTAATCGTATATCAATCATTCCACCAATTCATAAATTTCTTTTACTATGGAAATTTGTATATTACGACTAATTTGTTCTGGAACTACAAATAACTTTGTCATTGTCTAGTTCCTTTCTGGATTTTTTTGCATATGCACTTAATTTTCGACAAATTGCTAATTTGTTTTTCTATGACATCTCTTTTAAACCCAATTTGACTGCAAATTGCACAGTCGTAAGCAAGAACATCTTGTCTTTTCTTAATACTATTAATCAACCAATGTCTCCAATGTATAATCAAACATCTGTAAAAATTCTTTATGTTCATTAGCAAATACGATCTCTTGTATTAAGTTTCACCATTTCGATCATCTAGTAATCTGACTTGTTTTGATGACATTTTTGTTTCTTATGTATTTTTTGAGTTCATGCAATGAAGAAAGTGGTCTTTTTATTACATTAAGAGACTTTGTATTAAGTTCCATAACATTTTCATCAATGTCCATGCTCTTAGAGCTAGAAATTAATGGTTTGTGTAGTTTTCTAAGAATATTTATTTAGAAAGCATCCTTATTTATTATATGTTTTTTGAATCGATGGGTTGATAGTCACGATATCTTGTTTGCATTGATAATTTTTGTATTAATTTCTATGCCATTTTCATTCACATTCATGTTTTAGAAGACAAACGTATTAATGCCACAATGTTTTTTATTGAATTTTTCTATAAATTGCTTTTCGTCAACTGTTTCAATAGCACGTGAAATGTTTTTTTGTTGAAATATTTGTTCAATGGGTTCATAATGCAAATGATTTGTAGTGATACCAAATTCCATAATATTTAATATCATTTCGTCTTTCTCAAATCCACAAAATTCAGACACAATATCCAGGCTATTAGCAGACCATATGCATATAGTTATGTTCAAGATATACCGTATCCAGTCATAAATAAAAAGACCACCGTCTATATTCACTTTTTCATATGGAATTTCTAATTATATAATGTATGCTTGCCAATCTTCTATTCCAGGAAATTGCTTAATTGCATCTTCATTCATGTATTTTTCTATATAGTTTAATCCAAATGAATCATTATGCATCATTGTGTTGTAGAAATTCTGTGCAATTATGCATCGTAAACAGGGAACATCATCCTCATTCTCCATCAATTTCATATTGTTTCAAAACAACTTTCACCGTAAATACTCTTGAATCCAAAAAATCTCTTAACCATATGATTGCCCATGTTTTTTTTTTATTTGCTTCCATCCATGTTCTATTTCTTCGCATGGTGTTATATTTATTATAGGTTCGTGATCAATTACTACTGAATGTTTTTTCTTGCAAAGGAGTGTTTTGAAATGCCCACTAATTAATTTCTCGTCATGGAACAATATGTCATAACTTTCTTTGTACAAATCTGAATCAGAATAAAAATATTTTTTCATTATTGTCTTGGACCAAAGTCTTATGGGAATTTTTAGCTAGTTCAATAACCAATGTATACAAAATATGTTTCCCCAAAGTCCTTGTTCCTCCCCAATGATGGTATCTGAAGTTGATTTTGTCACCCTTTCCAAGTAAACATCCAGGCTATCTACACCATGCATATGTATTAATGCATATATATTAAATTCACGTTCATAAGATAATATGGATTCGGTTTTCCATTCATGTAAACAATTCATGAAATGTTTTATTTTTCCTTCATGCAATTCTATTGACATGTATCTAAAATCCAATAGAATTCACATATTATCAAATAGAAAATATCCCACATCATATGCAAAATTGTTCAAACAAAATAGATTATGATGCCTTAGTATTACATCCATACCATTATTTTATATAGAAAACAAATGCTTCTTCATTGATTCTTTAGAAATCATGCTTAAAACATGCTTGTGCATTGATGCTTTAGTAATTATGTTTCAAAAAGAAAGTATTTTAATTTCACTATGAACTATTACTCAATGACAAGCACAACATAAACAATGTACATGAAAACAAGTAAAACCATATAGATACAATTGATTTGCATAAAAATATTGTCTATGGATGAGATATATAGTCAAAAAGCAAATGAACCAAAATGTATATAATATGGATATCATAAAATCTGTATCTGTTTTTGAAAATAGATATTTTCTACAATCCTTACGCTAACAAGCAAAACACACAATTCTCAGAACAAATTATTGATTTTGATAAGTAGAGTTAAACCATTTGTAACAAGCTGCCCCCCCTAGAACTATGAAATATACCAATGTGCATTAGCAACATTTATCACAAAAAAAAAAGAATGCATGATCAACACCTGGCCAATGCAACTACCGAAACATTACGTGTTAAAATTATGCCACAAGAGCTTTATAAAAGTTAGAACATTTGATTTATGATTCTTAGGATAATGAGAAAAATATAGTGACATGTTATTATTATTATTATTATTAAAATTATGTCACAAAATTTTCATAAAACTTAGACCCTTTGATTTATGATTTACCCAAAGAATGAGTATGCAAAATAACAAACACAATTTTTCTATGGCAAAGTTCCGTACTTTTGCATTCACTTTCCTCGTCACATAGTTATACCACACAAAAAAATAGATTGGAGATGTTGTTCAGGCTCAATTGAAAATCATAAATGTATTTTGGAATATATCATAAATCTGGAAAACAACCAACATTCGATTCACCATGGTTTTCTCTCCTTGTAAAGAGAAACTTGCCTGCACAAGCATTTGTCAATAGATGTATAGAAACACAAGTCCTTTACACACTAGAAAAATATGTTTCTTTGGATAATTTTTAAACTCTTTCCATTTATAACTTTTGCAGATATTGCTATATGAAGAACAATTGCTGAAGTTGATGGAAACATATTTTATTATTCACAATGAAGAATGTGCCAAACATAGTGTATGTTCAGAAAAAACAAAAATGTACATATTTTCATTTGCAAAGTCTAGCATAAGCAAAAAAAAGGATAATTAGAGTGTTGAAAATGAAAAACGACAAATTAATACATTAGTAGACAAAGCAAAAAAATGACATATTTACGACTACATTTTTAATCGACATAATCGTTACGTAGATAGACTGTGATCTATATTTTTAATCATCTCAATGTCTTCGACACAATATTGAAAATGACAACCAGGGGGAGTGACAAAAATAATTTTTATGCAATCCATATCAAATTACAAAGATATTACCATAATTGCAAAATAGTAGACATTATTCCTGAATCACAATTTAATTGTCGTCATCGTTATCTAGACACATTGTTATCTTTTATAGATTTTTAATTGTGCCAATGCCTTCAATTCAATATTGACGTTGGACAACCATCAGAAGTGGCACTAAACAATATAATGCAACATGTACCAAAGTTCAAAACCATAACCATAATTGCCATAATAATCACAATTGATAAGAAAAAGGAGAGAAGCATGTGAATGGCTATTTCGACTACTTGTGTATCAAAATGTTATAACTGAAAAGCCTTCTATTGACAAGAATTAGTATAAATTCCAAAGGTTCCACATGTATGCTATCCTTTTCGAGCTGGATTAAAAAAGATCTCATGCGCTTCCAACACATAAGTGTATCAATATGGATCTAAAAATATTAATGATAAAGTCAGTGTAATAATCTACTATCGAAAAATGGAAAATCATGTGACTCTGCAAAAGAACCAATAGATCAACAAAATAGAACAATCTGCAATTGCAACAAGGAAAGTAGGGTAACAATCACACCAGGAATAGATAAATCCACACTATTAATTCATGGAAAAGTTAGAGGATATAATGAAGAATAACTTATACTATCCCATCACACCACCATGTTATGAAGATAAGCACTACGATTACTAGAACACCCTACTTGGATCATAATGATCTGTGTTGGTAATATGGGAAAATGATGCACTGACAATGCAATTGAAATCTTGTTGGACGACAAATTGAACACTTTGATGAAGTTGTTATTAATGGTGGTACCATACGCCTATATCCTCAACACATAACATCATAATAAAAAAATTAACGATTTGGTCAATGATCCACCAAAAAACTAAAAAATTTGGCCAATGATCCATCACGTTGATTGAATGCAAGTAAGCTCTAAAAAATCAAATGTTATTAATGATGAATAATTTCTATGTTATTTAGAACAAAATAGTAAAGTTTCTTATTTAATGTTTCTTATTAAATTCCTTATTGTAATAAGTCAATATTTCTTATTTAAAATAAAATAATAATGATTTTTATTTAATTTTTATTAGAACTTTTGTATCTCCAATTAAACCTCTTTGCACAATGGATTTCCTCTGTAGTTTTGTAGATGTTCCTATTTACAAAAAGATATTGTTTATAGGTATCGAAAAAAAAAAAGAGTATTTTTTTTGTAAATTCTATGATTAGAAAACTTTTTTATGAGTACAAGTGTGCATGAATTATGCGGAAGGTATGTGATTGTATCGAGTGAAAGCTTGAAGGTTTCCTACACACAATGGATTTCTTCTTCAGTTCTCATATATGCCTATTTACACAAAGATATTGTTTATAGGTGTCGACATGAACAAAAACAAAAGTATTCTTTTAAAATTTTGTGATTAAAAAACTTGTTTATGATTACAAGTGTACATGAAATATGCGAAAAGTCTGTGAATGTGCAGAGTCAAAACTTGAAGGTTTCCTCCGCAGAATAGAATTCCTCTACAGTTCCACATGTATGCCTAGTTATAAAAAGATACCATAAACAAATATTTCACTATGCGCAAATTGGTACGATTTCATTGTGAAGAACATTTAATGTGCGAAGGACTTATAAGTTTTAAATGAAAAAAAAATTAAAATTATTTTTGCATCTACACCCCCCTTCTCTCGTACATGTGATCCATCCCCCACAATGTAAAAGCTTCGCACAAGGAAAGCTTAACAAGAGGAAACATAATAATACTAATTCTAAATTTGTTTATAGTTAAAAATTGTGTATCGACTACATAAATTTCCTTCTGCACCCTTGTTTTCTCGACCATATGCCATTCTCTGCACGTCCTTTGGACAATGAACATTTACACTATGTGGAATCAAAGTTGGCATTAATGAAAAACACAGAGGTTAAAAATCAAGGAAAGTTACATCGATGGTATATTTAAATTTCTAGAGTGACTTTGCAAACATAGATTTAGGGATCAAAACCATAATTTGACAAGTGTATTACCAACTGTAACATAGATTGAAGTCTATGGAAAATGATTCTAGAATTTGCAAAGAAAGACCTCAGTGCTTCTTTAGCTATAATATCTGATGCTCTGGAATTTCTCATCAATTTGGTCTTAAATAATACTGAAATGATTAAATCTTAAGCACATGTCCATTTCGACCTTCCAAATCACAAAATGGAAATACTGCAATTGAAGATGGAATGACTACAATTGACAAACAAAACGTTGAGATTTTGTCAGGATAATTTGGCCTAGGACACTGAAGAAGATGCTAATGAAAGAGATGATATATAATGACCATTGACCAAGCCCCCCCCCCCCCCCTCAACTTGACCAAAATTTATGAACGCACACCTCACTTTCTGAATCAATGATATGTATTAATTATATAGCTATTAATTATTATTATTATTATTATTATTCGTTAATAAATGAAATTAGTTTAGAATAACTTCAAGTCAATCCTTGTTTGAATTTTTGAACATTAGAACAAGGAATTGTGTTTGGATTCGAAAATAACAATTAATTTCCATGCATGCCATTTATCTGTATTGCTATGAATTGACACACATAGCCCATCTTCTGAACAATGAAAATAATAATAATAACAGTTTAACATTAATAGTTTAACATAATTTTTCTTTCCTACTGAATAAAGTTTCCAATATAAAATATCAACACAATAAAAGCTCCACACAATGAAATGTCTTACACATACCCTATTTAGAGCAATAACACAGTAAGAGAACTCACGAAACCCCCTATTCTCCCACACATAACTATTTTTCTAGATTTTTTTATCGCCAATAGAAAACACATATGCTTCGAATATAACATAAAGTCATATGTGCCACATTTCACAAAAAATCTATTATGGGAAAAAATCTTACATATTAACATTAATAGTTTAACAATAATTTCCATATGCACCACCCCTTCTCCTATACACAACCACAGTATAAACCCTACACAATGAAAACTAACAATTTTAATCATTATGTTCTCCCGCACATAAAGATTCAAAGTTATAATATCAAATCTCTACGCAATTTATCCACGCACATACTTTGTACTTTGCACAACAATATCTCAACACAACGGAACATAATAATATTCCCCGCTCTCCTGCACATACCCTGTCCTCTGTAAACATTCATACGATAAGGAAATGTGTAAAGGTATTAGATTTGTTTGGAAAATCGGAAAACATACCCCATCTTTCGCACAGTCAAAGCTCAACACAATGAAACATAATAATATTAACATATAAACGTTAATAGTTTAACATTAATTTCCACATGCACCCCTCGCTCTCCCAAAAATACCCCGTCCTAATAAAATCTCCGCATAATGAAATCTCCCACACATAACCCATCCTACACAGATTCAATTCAAACATCAATGCTCAGAGAAATAACACACTGTCAGAGCACTTGTGAAACCCCCCATTCTCCTGCACATACCCCGTTTTTCAATTTTTGTATCATTAATAAAAAACACATATGCTTACAATATACCACAATTTCACAACAAATCCACTGTGCGTAAAAATCTCATAGATTAAATTATAATATTTTAGCAATGCACTATGCACCACCTCGAACATTGAAAATTAATAATATTAATCATTCTGCAAATATTTATAGCTCTGAAATTGAAATCTCTACTTAACTTCTCTCTCACACATATTTCGTATTCCACATAGTAAAAGCTCCACACAATGAAACATAAAAATATTCACCATTCTCTCGCACATACCATGTCCTCTGTAAACATTCATATGATATACAATCTGAAAATTTGTAAAAGTGTCTATGCACAACGACCTATGTACCCCCTTGACTTGCCTATGCAAGGGACCTGCAACCACATTAGTTTTGTTATCATGGAGAATAACAATACCATAACAGTGTCAATGTTAGTGTTAATGCCAGAGCACTAATGTGAGAGCACTCACTGACAAAATGACCACTAAGGAAATTAGTTTTTATTTTTATTTTTAAATCAATGGTCAAGCACTGACAAATACAAAAAATAAAATGCTTTCCACCAGGGAAATTATGTCCCATTTGAATTTGCTAGGCCAATTAGAAATTAGAAATAAGATTTCTAGAAAATTAGAAAATTACTTTTAAATTTATGCAAAAATAGAAAAAAATCAACATTATCCTGAAACTTTGATTAAAATTGGAAAAAAAAAACAAAATAATGTACGGTAAATATAATTTGACCACAGATAAATGCTATAGTCTTTGAAAAGCTAGGACTAATGTCAAGACAAGGACTAGTAATAGCATAAATTGTGATGCAAAATTCAAACTTACAAAAGATACACCATTAAATCATTGGTGGACCATAAATGCAAGTATTTATAAATATTACTATTGTACATCTAATTGGGAATTATGATGAAAGGCATAATCATCATGCCCATTAACATGGTGATGATGATCATAAAGTATTTATAATGCTTTAATGATGGACTTTTGCGTAGAAATGGCCTTTTAATATTTCATTAGAATTTAGAAAGCATTACAAGGAGGTGAGGTAAATGAATACATATGTGAGATATAGAAACAAGTGACCAAGTGATGTTTAACCTAATTTCTTCTCTTGGTTAATTAAGGGAAAAAATGAGCACGATGTGATCTGATAATAATATTATATGTATTTGTAGAGAATACCCACCATATGGTTGTCATATATGTTTGGATAGAGTGCTTATGGTTGTCATATATGTCTTGGATAGAGTGCTTATGGTTGTCATATATGTGTGGAATAATATATTGAAGGTCTCTATCTTCATATCCCAATAAAAGATTTAATTAAAAAAAACATATAGTGAAGAATACAACATAAATGTCAAAATTGGGTTACAAAATAAATGAGTAAAAACAAAGAAATAAAAACTCTATATATTTGTATGTTTAACATGGAGTGTTTGTGTTGTGCCATCGAAGCCTTATTATGGGTAATCATGAAAAGTGATTATGCTCTGAGAGGATAGACTTTAGCAAATTGAAAGGGCTGGTAATTCTTTAAGGTCAAAACTAATTTGAGGTAAATAAATAGGGATAAAATGGCTAACCTAAATATCTTTTCACTAAGACAAAGTTATTAAACTATAAAATAATGATTTTAAGAGATAACCATATTGTTATTATTAAGTATATAATCTAGTTTTAGATAAGGCAAGGTATCTATCTCTTCAGTAGACAAATAAGGTTTCTGAATGATTTTTCTCAAATGCTCGTAAAAATTATTATCATATCTTAATAGTCTCATGATTTAGAGAATTCTACAAACATTTATTGTTTTAAGGAATATTTTATAAATTCCCTAAAATTATAAAAATGATACAATTTGAAAGTAAATTGGTAAATGTTGTAACAATCTTTTTCAAATTAGTTTTTTTTTCTTCAAAATTTGAATATATAAATTTCACCTCATTTATTTGTTTTAGCATAGAAAAGGTGTTTTTGCATATAAATACAAGGAAATCTATCTTAGTTTTTGAAACATTAAAACTTTCACATTTCTCACATATGCAATTTAGTTTAAAGAAATCAATACTAAAAATATTGAGGAGTAAATGAATTGGCATTGAACATTAAAATATGAATGTTAAAATATCTATCAAATTAATGAGGCTTTAGACAAATATGCTATCCATCCATGCAAATTTCAAAGAAGTATTAGAAAATGTATTGTCTACCCATACAAATAATAACCAATTATCAACTTTTTTTACAAATTTAACAATCCAAAATGCAAGGACCAATAAGATTTGAGTTTCTTACAAGCACTTTAACTATATCGTAGGCATACTTGATCCCTTAGCTTAGCATTGAATCGAACACGAGTTCATGTTTAATGGCTATTGGATTAAACTTAGGGAAAGTAAGGGAGATTTGAATGATTATCCTCCTGCTTAATAATAGATTAATGGATTTATTGGTGTTTGGAGTGGGAATTTTAGTTTAAGAAACATTAATTGTACCAACAACGACATTGAGTAAGTTAATGTTGAATTTGTATTATAAGGTCGCTGTAACCTTGAGGGAATCCCAATTTATGCTTTTCTATTTGAATATGGTAATGCTGGAAATACTTGGGGGGAGGGCAAATTAGTATTTCATTAATTTTTGACAAATTTTCACTTAGTTAATTTTGAAATTGAATTTCAATCATCCATAATGTATGAGCACAATGATTAAAGTGTAAATCAAAATTTGAAGAAGAAATACTTGAAAACAATCTTTAATTTACTACAATCTCTTGTGAGGACACTAATTCTTTGTAAGCACCAACTTACAAAAATTCCAGGCTCCAACCTGCCAAGAATACGAGGACACTAATCCTCAATGAGCACCAACTTATAGTAATTTTAGACTTCAACTTGGAATCAGCCTTCAATACACCAGAATATAGGACTTCAAATTAGACCTAAATTGGATATTCAAATAATAGAACTTAGCCCTGAACCGAGCCTTTAAAAAACATAACTCATCCCCTGAAACTTGGCCTTCAAACAACACAAATCATCCCTTGAAAATCAACCTTGAAAAATATACCTCAAACATACCAAAAATCCTTCCAAAGAACAATGGAAAAAACCCTTCAGAATATGTGCCAAAACCCTTCCCTAGAAAGCTGCTTCATGTCACTTCTTCTTAGTTCATGATCTATGAAACTCAAGTCTGCTCCTTTACTCTCCCAAACAAAGAACTAAATTCTTGAGTCAAGTGGTTAGAAATTTTCTTTCTCATGTCTATTTATAGTGCATTTAGATGCTAGGTTAAGGCCGACTCGTGCAACTGGCAGAATGTATAGTGAATATTAAAAAATTCATTTCTCCTCAACTATGGGGAGTTAGAAGGTGTGCTGTATACCATTAAAAAAGTCTCAGAATAAAATTTTTCAACCATATATCCTATGCTCCCATTTGAGCTAGGTAATTTGAGTAAAAATGCATTTAAAAATAGGGTATCCAAATGGGGCTTGCTTGTAATTTTCTTGGCTCATCTTGAAAAAATATTTCATATATGCTCTTTCCTATGGAATTAGAAAGAGTACCACATATAGTTGGAAAATGATTGAAATGTGATATTTGATGATGTAATTTACTCTTTCATTTGGATACCCTTTGACATCAAGAACAATAATTTTCAACAATCTCCTCGTTTTTATTGATGTCAATACTTTGACATCTGCTTCTTCCAACAACAACAACTCCCCTTGTCTACATTCTCTTCATAATTCTTGTTAGCTACTCCCCTTTTTTGCATTCTCTCCCCCCTTTGACATTAACAAAAAGGGTGCTCTCCCTACATTTTTTCTTCCTTTACTGAGATAAAGGAGAGATCACTTCCAACTTTTTCTTGAGATATTCAAAAGTTTCTCTTGGCAGACATTTAGTAAAGACATCAACCTATTCTTTGGTGCCAATATATTCCATTCATTCTTCACCCTGATCATTCTCATTTTCACAACTATCGTCTCATCACATTTGAACTCCCACTTGAGTTCAAGCTATTTTTTGTTTTCTGCCCATTGTAAGTTGAGAGAGAGAAATAGAGGACTGAAACACAAGGAAATCAAAAGGATCTATAGACCCAAGTTTATAAGTTCTCACCAGATGTATCATTTGTATTAATAAAATTTGCTTATTCATATGATCCATTGGGTCACTACACTTTTATCTTTGATGTTATATGTTTTTGGTTAAATATGATCTTTTGCTACAAGGGTTTTCTTTGTTTTCATTGCAGTTCTAAAGTATATACAACCATATTTTGTTGTTAAGGCCACTTTTCACCAGTGACTTAAGTGAATCATTTTTGGTACACTTCTCTGAAATCTTTCCACTAATAGCTATAGAAAGAGAAATTAATGATTTCTTTCTACTTGACCAATATACAAGGCAATCTCCCAAGAAAAATGCACTCCTACTAGTGATTTTTCTATCATCAATGCTACCTTCCCAATTAACATATGTGTATGCTGTTAATGTGAAATCTATACTCTTAGGATACCAAAGCCCAAAATCTAGTATGCCATTTAAGTATCAAATATCCTTTTTATCACTTGCATATGTGTTTCCTTTGGTGTTGATTGAAATCTTGCAACCATTCAATTGCCAGCATAATGTTTGGTCTCAAATTTCTCAAGTATAGTACACTCCCAATCATAGATCCATAAAGTGTTAAATTGAGATTAGGAGATTCATTATCCTTTCTTAACTTGCATTCAATGATCATAGGGGTACTGGCTAGTGCACATTATTCCATTCTAAATCACTTGAGCATCTCCTTAAGGTATTTGGTTTGGCCAATGAATATTTCTTCATTGGTTTGAAAAACCTGTAGTCCAAGGAAGAAGGATAATTATCCAATCATTGACATTTCAAATTCCTTTGACATTTCTTGAGAAAATCCATGACTCATATCATTGTTATTGCTTCCAAAAATGAGATCATCCATATATACAAGTATAATTAGTAACCTGTAATTTTCCATCTTGATGTAGAGCTTGTTTTCAACTACCCCTCTTTTGAATCCTTGTTGTTGAAGATAGTGGTCTAGCCTAACATACCTAGCTCTTGGAGTTTATTTTAATCCATAAAGATCTTTCTTCTATTTGCATACATAATCTTTATTTTCGGACAAGTCAAAGCTTTTTCTTTTTTTTTTTTATGTATACTTCTTCCTTAAAATATCCATTTAAAAACATTTATTTACATCCACATGATAAAATTTGAAGCCTTTCATACATGAAAATTCTAAGAACATTCTTATATCTTATAATCTGGAAATCGGAGCATAAGTTTCTTCAATGTTAATTCCTTTAGTTTTTGCATAGCCCTTACAAACAAGTCTTTCCTTATTTATGATAATTTATCCTTCTTCATTCATCTTTTTCTTGAATACCCACTTAGTCCCATTCACATTTTTATCTTTTGGTCGTTTATAAGTTCCCAGGTTTCATTTTCTCAATCTAATTCAATTCTTTTGCCATATCATTCACCTAATGCTGGTTCTTATTGGCTTCTACAAAATCCTTTTTGTTTTCCTTTTCCTAGTGTATTGCTCATTCTTCTTTGGGTTTCTATCCATACAACAACATCTCTGATGATTTGGTTCATTGGATGATGTTTTTTCACAAATTCGAAAGCTATTTTGGATGGAGATTACGTTTCTTTTTCTTGTTCTTCCTTTATAGTAATCTGGTCCATGTAGATGGTAGCTTTTGAATTATCACTCACTTGTTATTCTTCTTTCTATGACCATGCTTCATCTATTCTTACATCAATACTTTCCACAAATTTTCATTGTCATTACTCGATATAGAACATTTGTCTCTTAATCTCTATTACTAGATGGGTTTTGTTCTCGATATGGAAGATCTAGATCATGCTCAAGAAGTTATGGATCACAAGTATCTGCCTTTGCTTCTC
>APFE030486754.1:443-47693 GCA_000404065.3 Pinus taeda | reverse complement strand
AGTGTATATTTTAATTTATGTTTTGCTATTTTTTTTAACTTTTTGTTTTGTTTTGTGTTGTTTCATTGTTTTAATTTTAATTTTATTTTATGTTTTCATTATTTTTTTGAAATTTTAATGTTTTTCAAGGTCATGATAAAATATTTTACACCATTATTTCAAAATGTTGAAAATTTACCCTTGAAAATTTTTTGTTATCCCTGCGTCAACACTTTTAATTTTGAAGGTGTTTTTTGCACAAAATTTACCATTGAAAAAAAAATGTTATTCAAACATCAACACTTCGTTTTGAAGGTGTTTTTTTGGACAATTTTTGCACAAAAAATTGGTTTTCACCGCCATTTTTAAAACATGTTGAAAATTTACCCTAGAAAAAAAAAATGTGTTATTCCAACACCAACACTTTTTTGTTTTTAGCACTGTTTTTGATGTTTTTACGGAGTTTTTTGGCCAGAGTTCTCGTTTTGAGTTTATAGTTCCCGTTTCAAAATTTACATTGTTCTTCTCCTCCTTATATAGTTTTATCCTTTCTCAATTCCTCGGACCAAAACAACACTTAGAACATGTGGAATTCTTAGACTAGATCAAGTAACCATTATTCCACTCAATATTGTGGGCTAATACCATGGTATGGACCCTTGGTATTCATTTATCTTAATTTCCTTAATTTTCCATCCCATATGTGTTTTTACTCTTGTGAAAGTGCATGCATATGTATACACACTTTTTGTTCAGTGAACCTGCTTGTATACACAACTTGGACTAGGTGAACCAACGTATACAACTTAATACAATTGAAAACATTCTATTTCTTCAATTTCTTGATTCTGATCTGTAGTCCTATGTTCCACCATCATTTTCTTCTGTACCATTTCCCTATTACCTCTGAATTGACCTGTTACAATGTGAGATACCCTTTATCAAATCTGAAGTGACCTGTGAGTTGGTTGCCATCAAGGACAACACATGTATCATAATTCCATCAGTTGTGATGGAATCGACATAATGTTCTTTAATATTTTTAGGCTCTCTTGAAGGTTCCAAAATAACAGTAGCAATGGAATCAGTAGCAGAGGTTGAAGGTGCAAATGATGTCATTCGTTTCAGAAAGTCCTTTGAACAACCTACAATAGCTTCTAGGTCTATTAAATTCAAAAAAAAATCCAAGCCCTTCAAGGCTTGGGCTTCTTCTACTTCATGTTCTTGATGGGGGTCTTCCTCATGAGTTTGAGGTTCATCTCCTTCCAACAACTACTTTACAAGTTTTATGGAGTCTCGAGGTTTGGCCAACCTTGTTTACCTTCTTCCTTTTTTGGGTAAAGAGACCAAAATAGAGGTTGTCTTCTTTTATGCCCTTGTGAATTTTTGAGAAGCAAGGGTATTTGGACTTTCTTCCATCGTGACATCCTCATTTTATTAAGCTTCTCCTGATTTCTTATCATCAACTAAGATATGTTCGGGTTCTTCGTTGGGTGCTTCTTCTCATGGAAAAGTTTCTAGGATTCCCAAGAATTACTCCCAATTCAACTGTGATTGGTTCAGATTTTTGAAAATGGTCAATTTTATCCGTCCATGGTGGCTAACCACTAAAGGCTAATCCTTGGACCTTCTAAGTCTCACAGCAATTTCATGCAGAAGTGAACTCAGAAAATAGGACAAGTTCAAAGTTACCTTTTTTCTTAATGTCGTCAACAACTTTAGGTGTCTTCCCATTACCACATCGTAGCGTCTATGGCATGTGATCTATCTTTGTACCACTCCTACTAGTTCCTTACATGGTTCCATCAATGATGTAGGGTTGTAGCCCTTCCCTTTTCTTATCAACTCTTCCCCATGGTTTAGAAATAGAGACATTGTGCTCTGTAATGGAGTGTGCATTTTGAACCATTTCTCACCTTTTGAAGGTAGGCCTATTGCTTTAGCTAGTAATTATGTATTCACCTAAATTTGTCTGACTTTGACATTTTTCATTCCATCATTCAGGTTCTTTATGAATTCTAAGGCCACTTCACCATAAAAACTTTGCAACCAAAGGAAGTATTATGTCCATCCCACCTAATTGAAAATGTTTCGTGCCTATTCTGAAACTTGTAATTGTACAAGTTTGCTGCAAATTGAGTGACCACCCATTTTCATCATCTCTGCAAGGATAAATATTGGAATAAACTAGAAACAACAGGCTTTAACAAATCGAGGTTCAAAACACTATGAAGTAGTGAAACTTCAAAAGACCTTAAGACGCAATGATTATTTCAAAGTTTACAAATATATGTTATATTTTTAATATTTTAACCCCCCCTGAGGTAATTAAAGGTCATCCTTGACCATTTAATATAATTGATTTGGCAAATAATCAACATGACTTATGGAGATAGGAGCACATTTATTTAACATGATGGATTAACCGCCAGGAAAAAGGAAATAATGGTGAGGCGTGTGACTCACTTATTGGAGGGATTAATCATATATTATGCTGATGAAAAAGGACATTTGCAACACCCAAGGTATATAGAAAAAAATGAAAACGTTTGTGGAAGATACCTTTAAGCTCCAATCATGGGTAAAATGAGATTAGTGAAAAACCGCCTTTAGAAGAAAAAGGTAAAAGAGATTTAAATTTTTTCATTGAAAGATTGCCTTTAGAGGAAACACAAAAAGAGATTTTAAGTAGATATACTACTTCCTCAAGAGTTATATTCCTGATATTTAGAATATGAAGTAATTATTAATACACATTCATCGTTACCACCTTTCGAGGAAAGAAATAAGCTCCCTTAGTGATTCAGTGATTCCCTATGTTATGATTAAGGGAAAGAAAAATGGCTTGTTTTCCTTAATGGTAATTTGAAATGTACTCCAATACCATAGGCATGTCCTCTACTACCAGTTGGCATCTATAGCCTCGACAAGGTTTCCTTTTAACCCAATGATTTTCCATTATCCCATTTCACCTCTTAAAAAAAATCACAAAATTTTAGTGTTTCTTTAATTATTGACAAAAGGTCATTGTTCTGGCATGGTAACCAGCTGATAACAATGCCTTTCACTAGAAATAATGGGACGAAAAAGCCAACTCTTGATGAGACCTCTTGTTCTGTGTGTTGAAAATAGAAACAAGAAATGATAAAAATAGAATCGAGAATATTCCAATTTTAATTTGTCCTTGAATTAAAATTCGAATTTAGTCTCACCAGCTGCTTGGAAATAATTAATTAATTCATTATGGATTAATTAGCTTGGGAAATCCAAGTTAGAAGTCTTTTTGAAGTCATGCAACAATTATCCCTTAAATTAAGGAGATTATCCCTTAATTAAGGAGATAAGATTGAGTCATATTTGAGTTGTAATTAGTTAGCTCAATTTACTGAGTTAAGTCCAGTTAAATTAGTTCCAAACTATTTGAGGAACTAATTGTGAGTTATCAGTCAGTTGATACATGCACACACTCAACTAGTGTACTCTAGATAACTAAAGATTCTCTCATCATTAACTCATGCATGTCTGTTCTGAGGAAGACCTAGTTGAGCTAAATGTCAAGGACAAGTTACTATCAGTTGCATGTGTTTTCCTATAAAGGAAACTCATCCATGCAGTCAAGGTAAGGTTCCTTGAGGATTGTGCAGTTCTAATAATGTGTTAGAGCATTGCGTGAGAGCAATGTTACACTAGGTGAAGGAGATCATCCTAGAGGTAACTGCAAGGAAATAGGAGCTTGGAGGGCATAGGAGAAGGCTTGTGAGAAGCCAAGTTTGCTTGTGAACATCCAGGAGGATTATACTGAGAGCTGGCTACTTATGAGAGCTAAGGCTTTGTATAATTCTAATGTATTTTCACCTTGTATGATAATATAGATAGATGGGGTTTTAGCCAAGGCTTTCCCCTAAGTATTTTATGTGTTTCATGTACATTGATTCTTCTTCTTGTGGTTATATGTGTTCAGCTCTGATTCAACTCGATCTTTAAGCTTTCGCAAGTTTGATAGTAGAAGTAGATTATAGTATTTTGCTTTGGTATTTTGCATTATCGAGTTAATCTATAGTCATATTTTCTACATAGATCTCAGAGGTATATTTGTAGAGAATTTGCAGGAAATTATGCATGGTATCGGAGCCAAGTTTATCGAAGCCAATTTTATCAAAGTTGTGAATAGTATATGGAGAGGAGAATTCGAAGTTTAAAGTTCGAGGTTGTAGATGTAAATCGAATTCATAGCATACTTCAATTGAGATGGGACATTATGCGAATAATTGCTCATCAAAGAAGTCCAAGAAGGGATCCTCAGTAGTATCAGAAGGTGAGGCATTAGCCTCTCAATTCGAAATGGACTTTACCCTCATCGCATGCATGGTGTCATCGATGATGGGTTGTGTTTGGTATCTTGACAGTGGAGCCTCATTCCACATGACCAGCGATAAAAATTTATTCAGTGCCTTGGAGGAGAAAGACCTCAAGATGCGCATAGAGATGGGTGACGATGAAAGGTTTAATGTTTCAGGAGTGGGGATAGTTTCTTTTCAGAGGGAGCATGGACCTCCTATCACCTTGACAGATGTGAAACATGTGCCTGGATTAAAGAAGAACATGGTATCAGTCGTGATGTTGGAGGACAAAGGCTACGATGTTGTCTACAGTAAGGGAAAGGTTTTCCTTAGACACATCACCATGAGACAGGTGAAACAGATTGATTCACGAGTTAAGAACTTGTATGCTCTTGAGGTTCAAGATGCATAAAGCCTTGAGGAGAAAGGAAAATGTTAGAGACTTGGTGGTTGAGAGGGAGAGTAAATTACCTCTCAACATGCATCCCCAGAAGAAGTCTCAGACAATTGTGGAGGAGCCACAATTGGAGAAGTGGGCAGAGGGATCACATGCAACCATACCTCCAGGTGTGAGGTGGGGCAATGTGAATTGATAGTATCAAGAAGGCTAAAATTGGGTAGGGTCCATTGAGAGGCTTTATCTCATGGATCGTACCTTGCTACGGGAGCCCAAAGTACATAGTAGCGGGAGGAATGAGTGGGAGTGATGCAGTCAGAGATCAAAGTGGTAGAGACTAGAGTAGTCAGATACTAAAGAGCACAAAGAAGGATTAACAACAGTGCAGAAAGGATGAGTCAACAGAAGTGCAGAGTTTTCACTCGACAGAGGCAATAACAGTCAAAGACTTTGATGACAGAGGCATCATTCTGATTCAGGTTGGATTTTTTTTTTTTTTTAAGTTGTTGGAGCAACAACACATGAGAGAAGTGTTGCATGCAGAATATTCCAAAGGTTCAGGATCGGGATCGAGTTGAATTCCTTTCTTGTTGAGAGGGAGTTTTGAAAATAGCAACAAGAAATGATAAAAATAGAATCCTGAATATTCCAATTTTAATTTGTCCTTGAATTAAAATTGTGAAATAAAATTCGAATTTAGTCTCACCAACTACTTGGAAATAATTAATTAATTTATTATGGATTAATTAGTTGGAGAAATTCAAGTTAGAAGTCTTTATGAAGTCATGCAACAATTATCCCTTAAATTATCCCTTAATTAAGGAGATAAGATTGAGTTATATTTGAGTTGTAATTAGTTAGCTCAGTTTACTGAGTTAAGTCCAATTAAATTAGTTCCAAATTGTTTGAGGAACTAATTGTGAGTTATCAGTCAGTTGATGCATGCATGCACTCAATTAGTGTACTCTAGATAACTGAATATTATCTCATCATTAAATCATGCATGTTTGTTCTGAGAAATACCCAGTTGAGTTAAATGTCAAGGACAATTTACTATCAGTTGCATGTGTTTTCCTACAAAGGAAACTCATCCATGTAGTCAAGGTAAGGTTCCTTGAGGATTGTGCAGTTCTGACAGTGTGTTAGAACAATCTGTGAGAGCAGTGTTACATTGGGTGAAGGAGATCATCCCAGAGGTAGCTGTGCAAGGAAATATGAGCTTGGATGGCAGAGGAGGAGGCTTGTGAGAAGCCAATTTTGTTGTGAGTGTTACACTAAAATTTGTCACCATGACTATCTGCAGTTAATATGGATCCATCAATAGTCATATTATCCTCCTTATCAAGCCTGATACCTCTGCTCTCCATGTCAAACTTCAAGAAAGAGAGAAAGTCATTAAAAATCATGTTTATCTCTGGGTACGCAGGTTCTCTCTACCTTGCCTGCGTGTACACATCCCAAGCTCATTGTACCTGCATATTTGTACGCTCTGTAAGTCAAGGGATGGGTGCGTACTCCTGTAAAGGTCAAAAGGCGCGAGTTTCATCTTAAAAAAGTTACTTGTGGCCACTTCTAGAGCATTCTAGAAGAGTGTTTGACGCGTATTGAGCGCCTCCAGATGGTTCATGCACCCCTATGATAGAGGAACTTATCCCATCAAGAGAGGAGCTACCCCATCCAAAAGAGGGAGTATCCCATTGATGTTGGAACTGAATAACTTCCTCTAGAACACTATAAATACAGGCATTGGGCCAGAAGGGGGGAGGTTGAAAGCTGAATATTCCAAAGGGTAGATGCTGCTAGAATTAGGACTTCTTGTAAGCTTGTGAGGAGAGATTACCATCCTTTCTTGTTTCATTTGGAAGTGGGTGAGCTTATCAAAGTAAGGAAAACTCTTGCTGGACCCTGGGAGGAACTTGCACAACACAAGGCTCAGGTTGTAATGGTTTATTTTGTTTCCTTAATACAAATAAGTCCATTCTTCTCAATGATTTGTTATTAATGAATTGTTTCATATACTCCTTGGTCTATATGTTGAATATGTCTTGTTTTATAAGATATTCAGGTGTTATGTAATCATTTGATTGTTAGTGTATGCAGGTTTCGAAGTGAAGGAGGAGCTCATCTGGATCGACGAGGCTAGACTACTACAATAGCGTTGGACTTCAGGTAGGATAAAAAACACTTGGTTTCTCGTATGATAATGCATGTTTAGAGAAGGATTGCTCTTAATTGTCTTGTTTGTCACTAGAAAATCTTAGGCTTCTAGGGAGGTTGGTTTTGTCCACAAGATTAACTCTTTCCACATGACAGAATCCTCTGTAGCTCTCGACAATGCCTTTGCTTCAACCCATTTGGTGACATATTCTGTTGCCACCAAAATATATGTTTTCTGGTTCGAGGATGGGTTAATTGGTCTAACGAAATTGAGGGCCCATTGCTCAAATGGTTCAATGACAAGCTGTGGGTTCAGGGACATTTCATCGGACTGACCAGGGCGTCTTGCCTCTGGCAACTGTCACAGGTTTGGACGAACTTCTTTGCATCTTTGAAGATTGTGGGCTAATAATACCCTGTTTTTAGGACCTTATGCCTAGTTCTGTGATCGGCGAAATAGTCACCACATGGTCCGTCATGGAAGGATTTTAAAAGATCAAAAATCTCATCCTCACGGATGCATCTCCTAATGTGCATATTTGCCCCTGTATGGAATAGGTAGCCCCCAGTCCAAGAAAATCGAGCACTTCACTGGACAATCTGTTTTCGTTCATTGGGGGTTAGATGTTTTGGTAATTTACCTACTGCTAAGTAATTCGCAACATCAGCATACGAAAGTGTTTTAACAATGACAACAAACAAATGCTCATCTGGAAATTGATCTTCATCTACTGCTATGTCCACTGGTTTTGGCATTCGTGAGAGAAAGTCAGCTACGAGATTTTCTTTTCCAGGTCGGTCCTTGATTGTAATGTCAAATTCCTACAATAAAGTCAGCCATCTAGTTATTCTGCCATTTGTGATTGGTTTATTTGTTAAATATTTTATGGCAGAATGATTTGTATACAAGATAATAGGATATCCAGTAATGTAATGCATGAACTTATTGACAGCATGTATTATAGCTAGAAATTATTTTTCAGTAACAGTATAATTCAATTCAACAGGAGATAAAATTTTGCTAATATAATAAATTGCATATGGTTTTTTATCTTCTTCCTTCCCAAGGATTGCACCAATAGTTGTATCTGAGGCATCTGATGAAATTTGAAATAGCAAGTCCCAATTTGGTCCTCGAAGGACTAGGGCTGTGGACACAAGATTCTTCCGATCCTGGAAAGCATGTTCACATTTTTCTATCCAAAGAAAGTCAACATTACCTGTCAGTGCATATAGAGGAGTAGAAATATGTGAAAAATGTTCTATAAACCTTCTATAATACCCAGAAAATCCAAGAAAACTGTATACCTCTGTTTGAGTGGTAGGAGTAGGAATTAGAAAAATTATTTGAATTTTAGCTGGGTCTACCTGTATGCCAGATGCTGAGATATAGTGGCCTAGGATAAGTCCTTCAGTCATCATCATATAAAATTTCTCATGGCTCAAACAAAGCCTAGTAGCAATGCAGCGCTATAGGACTTTTTCCAGTGTGTCTAATGCTGGGTCAAAATCATCTCCATATGGTGTAAAGTCATCCATATATAATTCGATTCCTTCATTTGTTAAATCTGAAAAGATGCTGAGGATAGCTCTTTGAAATGTGGCAGGAGCATTGCATAAACCAAAAGGTAGGACTCTATAGGCGAATGTTCCCCAAGGACAAGTAAAAGTGGTTTTGTCTTGGTCTTGAGGGGCAATCTGAATCTAATTGTATCCACTGAAGCCATCTAAGAAAGAAAAGAATTTCTTTCCTACCAAAGTGTCTAATACTTGGTCAATGAATGGAAGGGGAAAGTGGTCTTTTTGTGTCACTTTATTTAGCTCTCTATAATCTACACAAATCCTCCACTTTCCATTTTTCTTTGGTACCACCACAAGTGGAGAGACCCATTTACTATTGGAGATAGGGTAGATGAAGTTGACGTCTAAAAGTTTTTGAAGTTCAACTTTTACCACACCCTTTATATGAGGATTAAGTCTCCTTTGAGGATGGCGAACAAGTCTCGCATATTTTTCTATGTAAATATGGTGTGTACATAGCTGGGGATCAATTCCTTTCATATCAGGGTAGTCCCATGCAAATGCTTCCTTATATTTCCTTAATAGTTGGATGAGCTTCTTTTCCTGTTCAGATGTCAGGTTGGCATTAATGTTTAAAGTCTTTCCTGACTCAATTTCTACAATCTTGCTATTTAAAACAGAAGTAGTGGGTATTGTTTTCTCGTGTGTATCTTTAAGAGGATCTTCTTCTAATTCATTATCAAATGCTACTTCTATCATGTGACATTATATGTGGGCCCTAGTTTTAGCTTGGCTAATAAAATTGTTAATGGCATCATCTTCTGTTTGTTCTTTGAAATCAAGTGCCTCTTTTATAGTTAATGGAGATCTAATATTTTCAGTGAGGAATGATAAAAGATGCTTGTTAGTTTTTATTATTGTGACACTTGGTTGCGCTGGAGGGTATAAAGCTAGGTTCTTGATATTTTCCCCTCTAGTTATGGTCATATTGCCTTGTCTGCAGCCAATGTAAGTGTCGACAGTTGCAAGCCAAGGTCTGCCTAAAATCAATGGATGTCCATCAAGTCGGTTTTTGGGGTTTATTATCAGGAAGTCGGTTGGATACTCCCAGGAGTCAACAGATACCATGACATCATGTAGTGTGCCCTCTGGCCTAACCATAGATCGGTCAACCAATTCTAATAAAGTAGAAGTGGGTTCTACAGATGTAATGCCTAGCTTTTGACAAATAGTAATTGTTAAGATATTGATTGCAGCTCCTAGATCAACTAAGGTATTTGAGAAGGTTTGACCATAAATTCGTATGGTTACTATTGGGTTTCCTGGGTCTTCATATTTAACGGGTGTTTCTTTCCCTGATAATAAGTCGGATAGAGTGCCAACTACTTGGACTCTTGGATTATTTGTTATATTCCTCCTTGGTTTATTTATACATAATTCTTTAATAGTTTTTGCATATATCGGGATGTCTTGAATGGCTTGGAGGAATGGAATTTTTATGTACAAGTTTTTTAATTCTCCCAGAATATTGAATTAGGACTTTGTATGGGTCGAGGTATGATTAATTGTTCTGGGAATGGGGGAGAGGATGTGGTTGTTTTATGATGGATTTGTTTTCTGGTCACATCCTCTTCTTGTGAAGGTTGTTCTATAGGTAACTGATTTTTACTTTGAACTGTTTTATCTCCCTCTGTTTTGATAATACACCCCGATCTTAACTGAAGTTCATTACACTCCCTTAGATCGTTCTCTATTTCTGGTGTTTCAATTATTTGGATAGATTGGACTGGTATATTATTCAGATTAGGGTTGGGTTGGGCTGGGAGTTGCGGTCTTAAGTTAGGCTGGGGGTTTTGTTGTAAGGCTGGCAGTGTGGGTTGAGGGAGTGGGATGGTTCCTATTGGTTGATTCATTGGTCTTTGCCAGTTTGTCTGCCAGGCTTGAATTTGTGAAGTAGAAGGGGTCCATTGTGCTGGATATACATTATTTTGCCAATATGGTGGGGTATAAGGAAAATTTGGCCAATTGGGTTGGCTTGGTTGATTCGGCCATGGAGATGATGAAGGGAATGACTGTTGTGACCAATTCGGGAATGGAGGTTGATTTTTCCACATTGTATTATATTTTTGAGCATAATATTATGGAGGCTGAAAAGAAGAAGCCAGATCTGAAAACATACTTGATTGTCATGGATGCCATTGACGGTGCTGATTGAGTAGATACACAGATTCTAGCTCTTCTTCTGCTTCCTTATATACTGCCTTCAATCCGGGAAGTGAGGGACAACTTTCCGTAGAATGATATTTCGTACAAATGGCGCAAACTTGGACTGCATCTAATGTACACTCCTTATGGCTGTGTTTCCTCTTGCATCGGGGACAAAAGATTGCCAAATCCTGTTATGCCTCCACTTGCTTTTGTTTGGTCCGCATAATATCAAATTGTGTTGTCAGTGTCCCTAATATATCAGTTTTGAAATTTTCTAATAAATTTCCAATTTCTGCACGCGTTACTCCTTCTGCCGAAATTCTATTATCTCTTACAAACTGATCATGTTCTGCCGGTTTTAGTCTTGTGCTGTCTCTCGAGCTCCTAATACATAAATCAATAATGTCAACAAAATTTTCCTGATAAATATCTTCTTTTCCCATAATGTTTAATGTTTCAGTCCATTGTTCCTTCATTCCCCTAATTAATGTTGTTTTTAACACATTATCATGTAAAGGTAATAATGCATAAGGAGATCTTTGAAGATTATAATGGAACCGTCAACATACTCCTCTAATGTTTCATTTGGTCTAGCTACCATATGGAATATTTTGTCTTTTAATTCTCTAGACCTGCAATAGTCCTGATATTTTTTTATAAAGACTCTTTCATTTGATCCCAGTAATTTATAACACCACCACCTAATCCCATAAACCATCTTAATGTAGCCCCTTTTAATGTAGAGGGAAATAATTTCAGTTTCTGGGGATCGGTGGTATAGTCATATCCTTTACACAGCACGTCAAATTCAAACAGGAATGCATTCGGATCCTTTGATGTAAGACCATGGAATGTAGGGATATGCTGAAGAGGAATTTCTTTCATAGGTGCATTAGCTGCAGTATCCACAATGGGTTATTGCAGTGTAGAGGTTTGGGTGTTTGGCTGGTTTTGGGCCATTTGGTCAAATATATGCCAATAACCTTCTGGGATATCTAGGAGGGTATTTCTAGGTTGTCGAGGGGAAATGGATTTAACGGGAATGGCCTTGAAAAAACTTCCTTTATTTGGGATAATGGGAGTACCTAATGTCCCAGGGGATTCAGGTTCTTCGGCTTCGCTATAAATGATTTTTGCAGCACTTCCCTTATCTGGACTGCTTAATGGTTGAACTACCCCAAGAGGAGAACTTTGCTCTACAGTTTCTCTTGTCCCTCCTCCTCCTTCACAGAGATTGCTAAAATTCCCTTCTTGCAATGGTTCTGGGCTAGAGTTTTCAATTTCTTGAAAATCTTGCTCTTCGGTTTGTCTATGCACCTCAGCAAAGGCTATAGATGGTGATCCTGTGGCCTGAAGGGAACTAGTAGGCTATCTAGAAGCAACTTTTCTAGGTCCTACTGAAGGCTGAGATTTTGCTTTCTTAATGATTTCATCTATAAAGGTCGATCGCCCAAGGGTCACCTGCCCCTTAGCTTTGTTAGGCCTGGGTAGAGGTTTAGGATTATTTTCTAGCTTTTTCTGCTTAGTCATGCACACGAATCAACTGCTAAGTTCTACCCAAACAAAACATCAATAAATCTGTAGGAAAGTGGGTAGGGGAGTAGGGCTATTACATACTCCACATGTAGGTTCTTACCTTCCATCTTTAAAACCCAATTCTTCCCTAGCAGGCTCTTACACTACTCTGAAAAGAGACAAATGGCTACACTCTTACCCCAGCAACGACGCCAAAATGTCGAGTCGTAAAAAGGGTATTTTTCACCTCTAATTATCTCACATTAGTTTGTCCCAGGAACGTTTTGTTATTTCTAAGAGTGTCTCAGTCTGAGGTGGTCATTTGGCAGAGTAATGCTAGTAGTATAGTGCTCAAAATACAAGAGTAAACGGATGCTCAAAACAAGATCTAATTACAGTAAAGCACCTTAAAGTTGAAATCATGCATTCAAGGAACTAGGCAATTTATCAGTCAAGGGTCCAGTAACAGTAACTCATCCCTTTGTAAACTGATGTAATTAAAGACAATCAAGGAACAGATCGTCAATCTGGGAGCTAGACAACAAATGCCAATGCCCACTACAATTTCAGATTGTTTTGCACACCAAAGCAATGATAATGCAAATAATAAAAAAATGGAACAACAACTAAGTAATGTAACAACAACTAGGAAATGGAACAACAGCTAGAAATAGAACAAAAAATACAAAATGTAACAGCAATAAATTATTATGAACTCCTTAATCATCATAAATAAGTGCAGCAATCGTACCCTACAAGAATCAGGTAGCAATATTTATTCTAAGGATAAATTAGACATCACATGGAAATAGAACAACAACTGATTAGCAATGAAATATAGAACAACACTCTGAGTGAAATATAAGTGCATGATAAACCAATATAAATAACGCACACAACACGCTTTAGGAAAAGTAGTAATCTGATTTCGACACCACCAATATCAATCTTAGTTATCAGGAATAACAATTGTAATTCGTAATGGAACAACAATATCAATTGAATCACAATTACAATCAAATGTAAACCATATATGAATGCAGTGATATGAATGTTATATCACAGTTACTCTGTAGTTCAACAACAACAATATTATGTAAGGACCAGCAATATCGTATCAATAATTAAAGGAACAACAATGCGTTGTAGAGTCGATATGATGTTTCTGTCTCCGAAAATGATATTACTCTAACATAAATCAAATGTAATAGAGCTGTAATGTAAAATAACAGAACATATCAGATTACTGGACAAAGCTGGTAAGTAAAACCATGCACAAACCAAAAGTAATAGTACAGGAGCAAGTGTTCCACCAGGGCCGGGCCCTTAGCCTCTAGGGACACACCACTTGAGGTTATTTCAGGATCAAAGATGAAACAACAACCAGGTTTGTATTAATGCATTAAAACAGAATTACAGTGGATCACTTCTCAATGGGAGTCGATGATCAAAGTCTCAAATTCAAGAAAAGTTACATAGGAAAATGACCGTCTATCCCCTCCTGGGCTAACGATGCTGCCCCTTTTTATAACAGCTAAGGTGGAGATGTATAGAATGCAAAAATAGTTGAAGCAGCGATCCCTCAGGATCAAAGGATCCTGAGGGATTTTCCAAACCGTTAACTCTCAGTTTATCCATTTGCTTTCTTGTGCCGAGTCGAGATCTCCATTTCCTTTCCCTGGATGATATGCTTTAATTTGGATCACCTTGTTTGCATGTGGTTCCCCGCCAAAGGGACAACAATTAACTTGGCCCTGTATTTTTCTTTGGAACGATAGTCTTTCATTTTCCCCTTTTTCTGCATAAAAAATGGCAATTATTAGTACTTTCGTATTGCACATTAATCTTACAGATTTTGTCATAATTTCCTATTATCTACCTAGTTCATGATGCAAAGATGTTACGAGTTCTAAAGAAAGGATGACAAAATGATCAACAAAAACATACCTTCTTCAGTACTCCACACTCCATATCTTGGGATTTAATGGAATTTGCTCCTTTTGAGGTGTTTGCTGAAATTTTATCCTGCGTTCAGATTCTTCATGACCAAAGTTGTTACAGATTGAGCATTCTATTTCATTTTCAAGAGGAGAAAAGTTATTATAGGAACTTCTCTTGATCCCTATTATATTCCTTTGATTTCGTGCTTCTCTAGTCATGATGGTTTTGTAAGAAATTCATTGAGCAACTTTGTGCCCAAAATTATGACATGAAAAACATTACCCATTAAAGAAGTTTCTGCGACTATCGAATCTATTTACCTATTGATTGTAGTTTCTATTGATATTCATCTTTGGAGAAAATTGAGTATGATTTTCCTGAGGTTGGTTGTGGCTTCTATTGATATTCATCCTTGGAGCAAGTCGAGTATGATTTACCTGGTGATCAGCTTTATGTCTTTGCTGACAATTGTAATATTGTTCATTGGTACTTGCTACATCAAGATAGCTTTTAGTGGAGGTTGACAACTTCTGTGATTGAGATGCTTCTTTAGTATATCCAAGACTTGTCTTTATCAGAGGAGAATGGTGAACTTTGGTAATTTCATTTAAATTTTATGATCCTTTAGCAAATCTAAGATTGAGAGGTTTTGTTTTCTCAAGATCTTTTCTTAGACCCACAATTTCACATTCTAGTTTTTCATTGTGTTTTTCTTTTTCAACAAGTTGGTATGTCAAGGTATCTATGATCATATTATTTTCTTCTAAATTTTTTTTGAATTAAGATATTTCTTCATGAAAGTTTTCCCCTTATAAAGAATCATAAAAATCATCATCGTCATAAGCCATGAGAAGGCTATAATCATCACTATCCTCTTCTAAACTATCCCAAAAATCATCGTTATCATAAGCCATGAGAAGTCTGTAATCGTGTCCAGTTTGATCTTCATCACTATTAGATAAACCATCACTACCTTCATGAGTATAGTAACTCCTATTCACAACTTGTTTCCTATTCCATTTTGCATATTCCTTTCCTTTTTCATATTTATCTTTATGAGGGCATCTGGCAGAATAATGCCTAACTCTGCCACAAGAAAATCATTTGAAATGTAACTTACCTTTGAACCTTCCAGAACCCCGTTGAAGCCTCTTAACAAAATTTACCTCATCTTCTTCTTCTGAAATGTGTCGTGATTCATTATGTTCTTCCTTTTATTTTCCTTTTGTTGAAGCTTTAAATGCAGTTTCTCTCATATCTGATGGACCTCCTTTTCTCATCTCAAAATTAGTTAGGATTTCATGAAGCTGTGTCATAGTGATATTCTGTAGATCTTGTTTTTCTTCTATGATAAACACTTTTGATTCAAATTTAGTAGACAAGGATCTCAAAATTTTCTCAAATAAGGTGACTTACTTTATTTATTCACCCAAATTCTTCATACAATTAACAACCTCATCTATACGTAAGAAGTAATTAGCTATACTCTCATCACTATGCATCTTAAGAGTTTCATACTGAATTTTGAGAGTTTGAAGCTTGGCATGTTTTACCTGAGAGTCTCCTTCGTAGCTCTAAATGATTTTATCCCTATATATTTTGCTAATTTGAGCTGCATGACTTTGACAAACTTTGATTGTGACAAACTTCCCAATAAAGTATTGACAGCTTTGGCATTGGTTTCATATTGCTTTTTACCTGCCGTGTCTATAGGAATTGCTTTTGGAAATGTATATCCTCCTTCCACAATTTCCCATACATATGTTCCAAGAGATTGTAGATAGGTTGTGGTTCTTATTTTACAATAAACAAAGTTGCTCCCATCGAAGATTGGCGGTCTGATGGATCCCATGCCTTCGTGATTATTCATCTTGATGGATCTCCCTTCAAGCGATCAAGCTTCTTCTGAAGGACGTGCTTTGATACCAACTGTTGGAAATAATAATGAGAGGGGGGTGAATCAATATTATCAGATCAATAATTTTATTTCCCAAACATATTTATATATGCTACTTTTGTGAAGTGAACTAGTGTGTACATGCAACTGTGATTAAAGAAACCAGCGTATATCCAGAGAAATTGTGATTTAGACAATTTATCATGTGTTGATCTTAAACCAGTACATCAGTAACTCATTAGAAAGTGCAATAAAAACAGAATAAAGCATCACACATAAGCAACACACATGAACACCAAGATTTAAGGTGGAAACCCAATATGGGTGAAAAACAACTTCTAATGTCATCTCTGTCTTCTTTTAATAATAAGAAAATCTGTTTACAATCTTGTACTGGTGCAGACTCATACTAGTGCGCAGGCACCCACCTGCAAAAGGCTACAACCTTCTCTCATTTTCCATATTCTACTGGAAGGGAGCTGCTACCCCCTAGCTCTTGTACTATCCACTATGTTTATTAGTACGTAGGCGCTGACCTACAGAAGGCTACGACCTTATTTCTTCTTCCAGGGACCACATTTCATGAATTTTTAGACTAGATACTCTTGGATCACAACACCAAAATCTGAAGGCCAAATTTCATCCAATTTTCATATTGGACCCATTAAAAATTTTTTAAACTTAAACTGCATCAACCAACATTCAGTTGATTTGTACAATCAGATCACTGACACTAGAACGCTGTGTTGAACCCAAAACCCTGCATCATCATTCAGAACCAGTTGTAACCTCAAAAATAATGCATTAAAGTGTATACACTACTTGGTTGAACCCAAACTGCGAGTATATGCTACTTCCATTAATCATACCTGCGTATACCTTCAAAACTACTGCAAACATAAAATTTTGAATCAAGTCTGTACCAACTAGCAATATACTGAATATCTACTGTCAACTTACAGAGCTTTACATAGGTAGGGATAGAGATTGCTTCTTCTCACTTATACAATCAATCAATCAAATGTCAGCCTCCTTATGCATTCAGTTCTACATTCAGATCTAAGAAGACTTCATTGAAAGACAACAGTAAAACAACAGAATTTGATCAAATAGATCAACTAGATTTGAAAAAGAAGCTTTTCTTTTGTATACACTACTTGAAAGAATAGAACCTGTGTGTATACACTCTTTAGCTGAGACGAACTTGTGTACAGATCTACAAATATTGACTCAAAACTTTGCTGCAATTCCAAACTTCAGACAAACCTAGATCATGATAGACAACGAATAAAACAGGCACAAAACATCATATCTAGTCTCAACCAATATCAGATCATTCAAGAATAAGTCATTTTAGGTCTCATGATCCTGATCCAATATTGAAATCAAGGTGCACATGAATATTTCAGATTTAGTCCCAAACATAACCCTGCAACATAAAATATACTTCAGATAGAAGTATTCCCTAGAATCCTATTGCTTGCACTTTTGGCCTTATGATCTTCTCCTCTTTATATAGCTTTAGGCCCTTTGTCAATACTTTTGACCAAAACCACTTAGGACCAATACGTTGGACAAAAACCAATTAGGACCAATACCTTGGACCCAATACATAGGGTCAATACCATGGACCAAATACCTTGGACCAATACCTTGGACCAAAACCTTGATTTTCCATCCCATACCCGCTTTTCCTTCTGTGAAAGTGTGTGTATATGTATACACTCTTTTTGATCTGTGTTCCTGCGTGTATACGCCACTTTGATAAAGTGAACCAGCATATACCTCTCTTTCTTCAATCTCTGGAGTCTGATCTGTAATCCTTTGGTGTTAACCTGTTGCACTGTGAACTGTCATCTGTGTGAGTTGCCATCAAGGACAACACCTGTATCATAATGCCAACACTAAACCCTTGAAGTCTATTTTGAATTTCTGCACATCTTCCATGACTTATGCCCTAATCACAACCTCGACATGTTTCTCTGACACTATTGATTTCAATGTGACGGCTGATGTTATGGATGACTTGTCCAAATATAAGTTCAATGGCGATAATGGAACAACCTTGTTTAGGGACACAATTTCCTTTGATGGCTTCTGTGATAGGCATGATGTCCCCTCATATGACATTGCCTGTGGGTTATTCGTTTTCACGTTTGAAGAGTGCACAAAGCAATGGTGTCACATATTACCCACCTCTATACACTCTTTCGATCACATGTTTAGAGAATTATTTCATGCTCTCATTCTTTATGAACATAAAGCACTTCATCAAAAAAATTTAAAATTTTGAAAAGCACCTGATGAATCTTTTAAGCATTTTCACAATCGTTTTCTTCATTATTGTTATGAATTTCTTGAAGATGAAGTTGAATGGAAATTTTTAGAAGGAAGATTTCCATATCTTGTTTACATCTCTAAGAATCGACACGAGTTAGAGTCTTCCGACTCTCTCCCAACATACCTTAGTGTTAGAGATTCAAAATATGAGAGAGACGAGGTTGCTGTCCCAAGTGCCCCTTCGTCCCCTTCTCATCAAATATTTCGAGCCCCGTAGGATGAGGTGGGAGAAGTTGTGAATCCACCTGTTGAATAGTCCCCATATCCTCTTACCCCACCTGTTAAGGATTTCTGGGTGGATTTGGACTGTAAACATGATGGTTTTCATGTGGTCTCATCCCATCATACTCTATCCGTTGGTTCCTTTGCTCCTTCGGATTTTGGTGTGTTGTGTTCATCTATCTTGGACCTCACACGCGATGTTCACGAGGATCAAGTTTTGGATGGAGTTGGTGTTGAACATCCAACCTGCGCTATTATTTTTAATGAGTATGTATGGGAGTCTGAACAAGAATCTGTAGTGAAGGATAACCTCCTCTTGTCCACACCTAGTTCACTTCATCCTAACATCTTCCACAGTTCTGCCATTTCTATTCCATATTGTGAAAATTAATTTCTAGATTTTTCCACTTCTGATCATTCATAGAACACGTGGGATTCCAGTTGTTCATTTGATTGTGGAGAGGACAAATCTATATTCTCGAATCCTCCCAATCTCTCATCTTACCTTTATGGAAACATAGAGGGTGAAATTTCACATTTTTCATCCTCCCCTCTTTATGATTCGTTAGATCGTGAGGATGTCGTTATTCATCTTGAATTTTCTGATCATGGCTGTTGTGATATCTTCATTCATTCATCTGATCACGATTCTGATTCACCTGCTGTTGATGTTTCTAAGCCACTGGTCTTTGATGATCCATCTTCTGATGAAGTGGAAAGACCTGAAGCTATCAAGGCACTTCAACTTGAGTTGATGGTTATGTCAGGTTCTCATAGCCTTGAGGTTAGTTGCACTTCTGATAAGAAATTAGTTGAAATTGTCTAGGCTCCTCATCACTTTGTTGTTCACATTGAAGATCAGTATATTTCATAGTTTTCACATCCTCCTATAGAATCACACGATCTTATTGCTCATGCATTGGAGGAGTCATATGTAACAAGAATTGTTGCAAAATGGAAGTTTTCTTGTTTCTTTATGTTTTCTCATTTTTCAAGTTCAAAGGTGTGTACATGTTTATCTTTCACGTGCAATGCAACATGACACCATGATATGTCTGCATAGTTCCTTCAATGTGATTTTCTTCTTTACTTTTCTGTGGATGCATTCAAGCTTCGAATGTATTGGTTTAAATTGCTTTACCTCTCTTGTTGGTTGGTTTGCTTTCATATATTTCTTGTCAATGATGCTGTCACCTACATGGGCCAACCAATTCGCTGGTGGATGCATTGGAAATGTCAGATGATCTTATTGCTCATGCATTGGAGGAGTCACATGCAGCAAGAACTGTTGCGAAATGGACGTTTTTTCTTTCTTTATGTTTGCTCATTTTTCAAGTTCAAAGGTGTGTACATGCTTGTCTTTCACACGCGATGCAACATGACACCATGATACATTCACTTCGTTCCTTTCATGCGATTTCTGTCTTTAATTTTTTGTGGATGCATTCAAGCTTCGAATGTATTGGTTTACATTATTTTATCTCCCTTGTTGGTTGGTTTGCTTGCATATATTTCTTGTTAATGATGTTGTCACATACATGGGCCAATCAATGCACCAATGGATGCATTGGAAATATCACTTCACGTGAGTTGGCCCATGCTCTACTTAGGTTAGGAGTAGGAGTAGTGTTTTATTTCTTGTTTTGTTTCTAGATCTGCTTACTTTGTCTTTCTTCTCTCCTTTTCTTGTTTTCTTTTGCACCCATAGGTTAGTCTCCACATGAAACTGTATTTGGCTTCCTGGACAAGCAGGGTGAAATCTAAGAGTAACTGTACAACTATCAACACTTGGTTATCTATCTATTCCCTCTCTTCATGAGAATATTGTGTTTCTTCTAGTTGACATACCCTACTAGAAAATATGTTCCTTTCAGAGAGAGTCATGGTGGAATCATGATGCTTGCACTCTTAACTAGTACTACCTACTCTAAGTGATTTTTTATATTCGGTTAACCCTTGTCAACTCAGTCAAGTAGAGTAAGGATAGGGGGAAAACCTTAGCAAGTATGTCAAAGGTACATATAAATATCATTCTCTTAAGGGAAAACCTCTTCTGCTCTCAATAATTTGGGATCCCTCTTCTGCCTCATGAAATAAATAAGTGCATATGCAATGTTTTTTGAAAAATGAAAAAAAAAATAAAGGTGTAAGAAAAGAAAGGATTCTTGCACAGAGAGGTGAAGAAAGTAACTCCGCCGAGGTACTATCCAAGCTCATTGGCATCAGATAAATTCTTGTGTTCTTGAAGTGACTCCACTAGTTACTATGGAGGCATGCTGATAGTGGAGCAACACTAGAGATGAAACTAAAAATATGAAAATATACATTACTTGTGCATATATACACCCCTCATCCTCAATCGAAAAAACTCAGTTTGGCTTGGCTCGGTATGTGTGCTACCGATAAAGAGAATGGTAGGGATTACATGTTTAACTCAAGCTAGTGAATAAGCTATGACAATTGAAGAATCGAACAATACTTCCAGAAGAGTTAGACTTGCTTTATAGGAGACAAGGTCCATATAGAGAGCTGGAGTTCTACTAGTGTGTCGCCAATTTTGTAGTGACTATAGCGACCCTCCAAAATTTCGCCTATGCTACCTTTTGGAGCTTTCCTTCTAAATATTAGCAACTCATATTGCACTGATCCAGGTACTTGTGCTTTGATTGAGCCCCATCCTTTGCATCATGGCTTGTGTTTGCTTACTTGATTTATTGTTTAAAATGCAAGCCGATCTCTTGACTTGCTTTCCACCTAGTTTTGGGCTTGCCTTAGATAATTTCACAATCCTTGAGGGAAACCAACCTTTCTCTCAAGAATTGTGCAATCCAAGCTGACAATGATCCTTCAGCTCCAAAATTGCGCACTGCTAGTTGAAATCCAAACTTCAGCTGGGAAATTGCGTAGAGCATGAGAGGCAACCTAGAGCCACTCAGCCTAGAAATTGTTCAAAAGCCTCTTGCTCAGAATATACTTAGTGCATGAGCCAGTGAGTTATCCAATCCTTCCCAGAAATGTGGAATCTCTCCAGGCAATGCATTGCAACTTTTCCCAAAAAATAAAAAAGAAAAAGTGAAAAAGCATCCCTAAAAAATAGGGATCTAGTTTTAGCAGTCTGAAGGAGGCACTTGAGTTATTTTGGAAACTTCCACCAAGTGTCTCTCTTTCCTTGATTTTTGGCCTTCACGCCATAAACCTTAAATTGAACAAATCTATTTAATAGACACTGCCATAGATCATTTTCACATTTGATCTTCGAGCTCTAGCATTCTCGAGGAGATCAAGGAACATGGATCATTGTTGCTTTTCTGAGTACGTTTTTCTTTTCTAGTCTTTTGTCATTTTTTTTGTCTCTTTTTCTTGTTTAGATTTTGAGAGTGCTGTTTCCCTTGTTTTTTTGAACAACTGCTCGCTTTTTAACCTGTTTTAGCTTGTCTAAGTGTTGTTTCGAGTTTTGCATTGCCTTTCCTAGGTGTCGCATGCATTACCTCGTTTTTGCACTAACAATTGCAGTTACAGCGACTCTCTTGACATGCTTCATTTTACTTCATTTTGATTGATTTCTACACTTGTTTTACTTGCATGTATCATAACTTAGTAAGATCCACACTCAACATCACACCATCCTTCAGATCTACTCGATTTCACACTCCCCTTGGATAGATCTGGGCTCCCCTTGCTCGTATATCTCTTTCCATTGCATGCAGTGCAAATTTTGGTAGCTCAAGGCCTCTACCTTGGCTTCTGGAACTACGTAGAGGCTTCCTTGGATTGGCTCCAATTGCACACTACGTAGTTCCAGGAGCAAGACTCCTAGTCTTGGCCACTGAGACTGTGCAATGCACAGTCTCTCCTGGCTTGTAACGAGACTGAATTGCACATTGCATAGTTTCAGTCAGCAAGTCTCCCCCAATGACTACTAGGACTGTGTAAAGTGTAGTTCCAGCAGGCAACCAGTCACCTTTGTGAACTAGAATTGCATAGTCTGCCCCATCATGAACCTAGTTTGTTGCTTAATCTTATCTTGAAGTGCTTTTGGTTTTAAGCTAAAATTTACATGCCATGAGTGTCCTCTCTGTCTCCAGGTAAATTTTTTTTTGAGCATCTCTCTAGCAGTTCAATTAACATGGCCTCCAAGAAATTTGCATCAAAGGAACCTATCCAGAGTAGTACGAAGAAACAATTGAGCAGATTTCACTTAACTTACCAGTTTATGCAGATACTTGGCTGTTCATTGAGATGGGCACACAGTTGATGGAAAAAAATCAAGGATACTTTTGAAGAGGACTTCAAGGAAGACTTAGAGGATTTATTGAGCCTCAAATATGCCCATTTTTTTGACCGTACAATACCACTATTCATAACCTAAATTCCTATATTTTTAACTCATTTCATACCATAATTCCACAACTTGTTGCCAATTCATATATTACACTTAGTGGTTGATTATCATTAGTTTAATTAACTTTCCAATGATTAGAGATGACTTTGCTATGATTTTATAATGGTGGTTTTTCCAAGTTCATTTACTGCAGGGATCCATTGCTGAAATTCTTCATAATTCAATTAAACTAGTTCTACAAGTACATAATTCCTATAGATTAAAATATAATTTTGTGATCAAATGAATAAGAATCTTGGGATTCTGAGACATGGGGTGTGTTCAAAGTATCCTCATTCAAGTAACCTAGAAACTGTTTGTCAAAATTCATCACCATGAAGAAGTTATGGTCAGCAGAATCTTAAGTACATAATCAACTACATAATTTTCGGGTTAAGTATAGAAATTCTCGGTTTGAGGGTTTCATATCGGCCACGATTTTGGATATTTCGGTTTGAAAAATTACTAATTTAATTTTCAAGCTATATGGAGCTTCAATAAGATATTCTAGATCTCAATCAAGCTATGCATGGATTATGAGATTGCCCAAGACAAATTTAACATAACTAAATTCTAGAAAAATCAATTGAAATGTATTTTTGTAATTTTGTTGGCATATGGCTAAGATCAGATTCTTGAGTTTGGGATCTCAAAATGTAAAAGAATAGTATATATTTGAGTCACTTAGTACTAGAGATGGAGTTACAGGTTACACATAGAGGAGTTATGTAGGAGAAGAAGCACAACTACTGTACATTGAACTCTATTTTTGGATGAATGAATAAAAGGTGATGAAAATGTTGTAGCTTTTTGTTATAGCGGCTACAAAACCCTCCAAAATTTTGGCTTACATCCAAATTTTGGATTCTTCCTTGGTTTTTCCTTTGATGGTTGCAAACACTCGAGCTCACCCCATGACCTCATGTGAAGTATTTTCACCTTTTTGCTTGTTTGACCAATGGTTGTCTTTCAGCATGTTGATTGATTTGTCATGCTTGTGATATAATCCTGGTGAGTTTGAAGGTCTGTCTTTGTGTGTTTGGGTTGTTTTTTCTATGTAAACATTTGTTGTACTCACACACAAAGTTGTAAGCATTTTCGCACAAGTGTCGTCACAATCATCCGAAGGTCTATCACAAGTGTCACACTTGTCACTCTCAACTCCAAGATAGTGTCATTGAGGGCATGTTTTGTCTTGCTGTCATGGTGTTCTATGTTGTCTCGTTGTCGAGTATGCTAAATGTATGTTCACAACGTTAGTCTACACAAGTTTTCTTGCTTTTGACACTTAGCCATTTTCCTGAAAATATGCCTGACGTGAAAACCCTCTTCCACTAGACCCCAACTACGCTGCTTTACAGTCTCACCCCTTAGTGACCTTGCTTTGTTGCTGGAAATATGTAGTGCTTGAGGTTGTCCTCTAGGTCAGTTGTGCTTTGTAATCCCAGAAGTCAGCAAACTGTCTGCATGCCAAAATTGCGCAGAAACTTCCTCCCTGTCTGACTGAACTACACATTTCTCAAGCACAGTCATCAACCCTTCTCCTTTCCCACTGGGAGCCTGCACTGCTCTAAGACTTGGGTCTACACTATTCCTTAAAATTGTGCAGACGTGTCGACCTGATCATCTGCTGCCTTGCTCTGCACTATTCCCTAGAATTGTGCAGAACTACTCAGATGAACCTTGCTACCTTGCTCTTCCATGCCTCCATAAATTGTGCAGACATGTATGGTAGTTCCCCTGCTGACTGTCCTATACTATTCCTAGAGATTGTGCAATCATGTCCATCAGGACCCCCTGCAACCTTGCTATGTTTTCCCTCTGGAAATTGTGTAAAACTGACCAACAATCACTCTGTAGCACGCTCTATCTTCCCTCTGAAAAATGTGCGGAAGCTTCCTCCCTAAGGGTCCCACCTTACAACTAACATTGATGACTCTCACTGCACGATCCTGCCTCCTAGTGATCACTGTGCAACTTTTCCCGACAGTGCAGGTTATCCTCCTGGAATGCTTCATTCCAGGTTGAGTTGCGCTCTATGCTATCTCAGTGAGTTGTCCTCCCTCCCTGTCACCTGGAACACGATAAAAATTCATCATGTTTGATTAAGAGTTTTGGATGTGATGTCGAATTGCAAGAACATGTACATTGGTAGATTGTGGAGAGATGACAAATGAGATGGAGAAGGAGCGCACATGCTAGAAGACTTGCTTGTAGCTGGACAAACGTACCAAGCATATCAAGCAATAAGAAAAAGGAATACATGCATTGAACCTTTAAGCAAGACCAAGACCATCGAAGACCCCGCAACACTATGCCATGCGGAGGAGAAGACAAAGCACACAAAGAGTACATCCATCACTCATCAACACAACAACTTGACATGGACACTGTTTGTTCAATTTAGTGTCCTAAATTTCTCTACATAAGTTATCAATTCGGTTATCGTAAACTGATGAAGTGTAGTGCACTGTTTGTGCTAGCTAACCCTTCTTACTTCATTGTTTTTATGTTTTATGTTGTTTTGGGGGGTTTTTGGTATTTTAATTCCTAATGATTTACAATGTAAATTATCAGAAGTAAATCTAAATTTTGTAAAGACTGCTCAAAATCTAAAAATGAAAACAAAGCTAAGACAGAAATGAAAACAAAGTTTCTATTCTTATTTTACCATTATTTCCAAATCATGAATTAAAACTGAAAGTGAAATTTGCAATTGATGTCTAACTAATTACGGAAATAAAACTAAATGAAATAGTTGGTTACTCTGCCTCTCAATTTTGGGAGAAATTCTCCTTGGGATGACATTTGACTAATTCTATACTTCATTAATCTAAGAGAAAGAAAATACAGAGATGTAGAAATAACTCGTTGCATAGATGAAATGTTCAACCACTTAGTTAAGGATGAATTATCAACTTGAAGGGTTTTCCATAAACATTCATTAACACCATGAGTCAGCAAACTAAAAATGAAATGGCAAAGATAGTAAATGACACTGATCAGTTTAATTGAGAATATAAACTAGCAAAACAATGAATGAAGTAAACTATCCAATAGTGTATCCTTATCATTCTTCAATCTTACTCTCATCTTGAAACAAGGTTAGTTTTTAATTGAAGAAACAAGATTACACCATTGAGTTCTATCTTCTAAACTACTGATAAAAACTAAAAAGAGATCAAGCTAATGGAAAATGCTTTAAATTATAAACACCGTTAATAAGAAAATGATGGAAATTGCATTATAAACATTGTCAGTAAGAAAATGATTATAAACACTGTTTTAGAAAGAAAATGATGAATTTATAGTTAACAAGAAGAAGAAAAATAAAATGAAATGAAACCTTATTCAATGCAGGGGCCCTCTGCAATTGATTAGGCTATTCTTGCTCAATCAACTCCAAGAAAACTCCTTCAGATGTTCATTAAAACATGCGGCCTTCTCATATTAAAATAGGGACACAAAATGCCCAGAAATTATAGAGTCTAGAACTTCGATTTCACAATAAAACTGTTACTATTACTACTAACTTCTTCAATCCTTTACATAGGTATTTATAAGAAAAATCATATAACTATTTGTGGAGAAAATCATGCTACAACCAAACATGTAGAAGACATATATGTGGAATTTCTTCGTCGCTTGTTGGAGACATAAATCCCAGACATGGTGGCTGTTGGATTCATTTGTACAGGTGGCTGTTGGAGTCCATAGGTATAAGTAGTTTCTCCAGATAACACTTCCCATTAGTATGAAACACATTAATTAACCACGAAAAAGAGTCCTGTTGCCTTCGGTCTCTTTATGTTTGACTTATCCATTGACCGTAGTCTTATGCAATCTTCTTTGTCAACTTGGGTTGAATGAATAGGATAGGGTCCATGTCATGATGATTTTTAAGCTACCCATGTGGCTAGTTGCTCCTTCTGACACCTGAAACCTGTTAGAGCATGAAGGTAGCTGTAGAACAACTGATTAGCCATAGAATAGGCAGCATTCCATAGCTAATATACAAAAAAGTATTCAAACAACAAAACATAAAAGCATAACATGTAAATCACTAAATGTCCTCCTCAAGATAGTATATACCAGTCATTGGTGATAAGAATGCATCTTTCTTATGGAAAAACAAAGAAAATGAATGAGAAGAGTTGCTAGGGAAAGAGTAATTTTGAGGCTCAATAGGCACAACAGTCAGCCAGTGCATGTCATAGTGTCATGTCAAGTTGTGTCATGATATGTCTTGACCACATGACCATTATGGGTCATACCCATTGTAACTGAATGTAATGTAAAGTGAAGTCCAATGGACGCACACAGAAGTTGAAGAGTCATGTCAGTTGAAAAGTCATGGGAAGTTGAATAGTCACAAGGGTAGTCCAAGAGTCACAATGGTCAAGCATCACCCTTGGCTATATATACCCCTCCCATTGTATGAGCAAAGGAATTTTCACCTTGGCTCCTCCCACGTAGCCTTGAGAGTATGTAGTCTATTCTTTGAGGAGCGAGGAGTGAATCCAATGTCCCACTACTAGGACTAGTGATGTATGGTGTACAAATGTGTCTTGGGATTTTTCTTAACTTAGAAGCCTATTTCAGGATAGCACATTTTCAAACATGTTTTGTATATGTTTGTAGGAATACTCTTTAAACATTTATAATGCATGTTTTCTTAACTTGTATTAATATAGTTGAACTACTTTGGTTGTTTTAGTACTTACATTGTTGAAGATGTGTTGTATTGTTTATCACTGCTATCTTAGTTGTGTGGACTAATCCGCAGGAAATTAGACATACAATTCTTGTTTTCTTGATTATAATGACCGTCACCCCCGTTTCAACTACTCTGTTGGATGGTGTACGTGTTTTCCCTTGCACTTTGGTTTTAACGACTGCCTCATCTGTTGTGGACTATTTTGCTGGATGTTGGAAAAACCCTTATTGTTTTCATGTGTGTCTCTCCCTGGGTGGTACTACTACCTCCCATCTAAAGGGTCACTTTTACCCTCTCCCTTATAGTAAGATAACCTAGACACAAGTTACATTTCACACTCACCAGGCATACTCACCTCACTTTTTGAAGATACAATCATAACACTCTCATGTGTTGAACAACAAGAGCTAAGGAAAATATCTAAGATAATGGAAACTAGGCCATTGTACCATATGGGACTCCTACACCAAATGGTGTGAGGTCTAGTTGGGACTTCATAGCTAGGAGATCCCATGAATGTTGGCAGGTCCAACACCGTCAACATTTCTGGTGCTAGAAGGAGGGGTGTGAGTAGTTTATGGTTGAATGTCCTAGGAACCCCACTTATCTATCTTTTGGTCAAGCTAGTAACATGAACTCCCTCTTTCCCATGCTCAACTATGAAGTTGGTTACTCCTCACCTCCCAAGCCCGAACAATAGATCTCATATCATCACATCCGTGCTATGCATCCCATCACTTGTCAGTTTGTTAAATATGTTGGATTGATTCCATGACAACACACTCTTCCCTCTTCGAAAAGGAAGAAAAATACTACACACATAGGAGTGGTAGTCTCATATGTGGAAGAAGAAATCCTCGCCACTCTTGAAGAGATGGAAGAAACTGTTCAAAATGAAGAGGAACCTCTAGTTTTCCTAGGAGGAGAAGGAGATAACCTTTTACTCTTGGGCTCAGGTTCTGACGGAGGTAGCGAAGGAGGTGGAGGCAGAGATGAGCCAACAGATTTAGAGGTCGAATTTTCAGATTCAGAAGAAGAGGAGGAGGATGAAGAAGAGGACAAGATTGATGACCAAAATCTTGAATGGATGACACAGGGACCACTGGCACTTCTAAGTCTCTTGCACAAGATGCCAAGACACAAAGAGAAACTGCTAACAAAATATGACCTTGACAGAGCAGTGAAGGTAGAATATCATCTAGACATGTTCTACCTACATTTTAAGACACACGAGGTACATTATGATGATGTTGCATGTAGGCTGTTTCCATGTACCTTGGATGGAAGAGCAAGTGTATGGTACCAAAACCTTCTTGTCAACTCCATTCAGAATGGGGGGGTGTTCAAGAGAATTTTCTTTGAGAAGTTTGATGAAGAAAAAACCCCTGCCATGTTGCTAAAAGAGTTGGGTAGTCTCAAGATGGAGCAAAAAGAAAAAATGAAAGATTTTAACCAGAGGTTTAACCATATCTCGAAAAAGTTCACAACAGTCACCAATCCTCAAAAATCCATCACAGTTGACTACTACACGTCTGCATTGCCGACCAACATTGTGCAATTCGTCAAGTGAGCTGTGGAATCAACACTTTTGGAAAATTTCCAAGAGACAATTGATGTGGAGAAATACTTGTGTGCTATTGGAGTCATTGTAGATGACAAATCAACTAGGGACTCCAAAGACATGGGAAGGAGGTCTTAGGCGACGGTGAGTAAGGCAACGGAAAAGGAAGCAAGTGAAATTGAAAACCTTACTTGTCTCGTCAAGTCCTTGACATCTGAAGTTTCCGAACTCAAGTAGTAAATGAGCGAGACAACTATCAAAAGTATGCCTCCCAGATTTGCACAGAAGAAGAACTCAGCTTCGAGCAACAACAAAAGTCACTTGACCAAATCTGCATAGAGCTCTAACCTTGTGTTCAACCTAGATGCAGTCGTGATAGATCATTATTGCATGTTCCATGGCGAATGACATTCAGAAAGGAATTTCCAAGGATGGAACCAAGGAATGACACCTTGGCTACATAGTTGACGGGCCAATTTATGGCCAATGAGTAGGCTGAGAGAAAGGGTGAAGATGAAGAGGGATTTATTGCATATGATGAAGCTCCAAGTGTTGGGAATGTAATCAACATGTATCAATGTGCTAACACTAGCTAGAAAAAAATCACCGAGGAGGAGCCTCCATGCGATAATCTAGCCCCAAAGAAAAACAATAGATACAGTTTGAGGAGTCAAGGGGCCCCCACTATTTTTCAGATACCGAGAGAAAACGTAAGACAACATCTATTGAGAACAGTTGATCTATCGGTTAGCTTGGCACAGATAATACAAAGAAAGTTTGAGAAGACAAATACAACTAAAAGTACATCTGTGAGTAGTAAAGACAAAAGCAACCCACTAGTCTACCCCTGGACATCTCGGTGGGTCTTCTCGCTCTGGATTACAACATTGTTGAAGACATGAAAAAGACCTGTTCAAACTTCTATGTTTATGAGTTAACCAAGATCATAGGTCAATGGGATATTCTTTTGCGCGCACTGGGGAAAACCTCTACGGACAGTGTTGCCTCTTCTAGGGACCAAGCAAGTCACCGGACACACTTGTATTTGTGCTCAACGCGCTTCGCATGGAGGAAGCGAATTCACTCTGCCCCTTATTTATGTTGTCATTCGAAATATTCAACTTCAATGTTCACAACTGTTTGGTTTATTTTGGCACGCTAGTTAATGCCATGCCACTCTCCATTTCTAAGAGGATCAGTGCTCAATGGAGTAGTACAACTGCATAGATCATCCAACTTGACAGAACATGTGTGCTAGCCATTTGTGAACTCTAGGATGTGATCATTCAGTTATCTTTTGATGGACGAGTTCACCAGTGAATTAACATTGTGATTGTGGATATCCTAGAAGAATATGACTTATTTCTCAGCAAAGTCTGTTCCAGAAATATGCAAGGACACTTTGCTACAGATTAGTCACACTTATGGCTTCCACACAAGCATAGAAACAACCAGATCCATGTGTTGGAAAGATACATGAAACATAAGATTACTCCCTTGAATGGTCAAAATGAACCATTGGCTTTCATAGAACTTATGTTCAACAATTTATTTATGGAAATGTAGTTGGGGTGTTATCTCACATAGCTAACCCCAACCCCACCAGACACACAGTTGGGTCTCCTTCCTTAACTAGTGAAAATGAAACTTGTACCATAGATTGTAACAGTAACAATGATAGTGACAATAGTACTAGTGCGACAAGCAGTCCTTGTACAAATAACATGTGGACCTTATATTTTGATAGATCCAAGACATAGGAGGGCTTTGGAGCCGGTTGTGTTTTGACGAATCCGTTGCAAAGGAAAAACTTAGTCTCAATCCACTTGGATTTTGAGTGCATGAACAACATTGCCAAGTATGAAGCACTTGTTTTGGGCTTACAGAAAGCCATCAGTCTCAATGTTGCTGTGCTTAAAGTGGTAGGTGATTCAAATATTGTGGTGCATCAGGTATGTAACACCATACATTATGTTTCACCCCGTCTTAAGAGTTACCAATAGGACGTATGGCGACTTGTCTCTAACTTCCAAGATTTCAATATCATTTGTGTACCAAGAATGCGTAATGCAGCTACAAGTGCTTTGGAAAATGCAGCTACTAGGATGACACTACTTAGGGATAGATTTTATGTTGAAATTATGTATAAGACATATATCCCTAAAAACATCACTATTTTACGTGTTTTTGATGGTGATCAATAGATACTTCATTTCATGGCCAACACTGACATCTTCAAGGATGCAATGATATATGAAGACGAGCATGAGCAATCTCTATAGAGCACAACTGATGATGGTAAAACAACCTCATCCCCAAGGGCTTGTTATCACTTAAGAAGATCTATGACCTACAGAACTGCTTTTAGGGGCTCGTGAATGCCAAAACCCACAATTCCACAATGTTGTACGAACATATGAACTTGGGAACTGACAAATATCCAAAGTTCGTGAATCTCGGTATGTGTTGCATACCAGAAGAGTGAAAAGATTTTGTCAACCTATTCAAAAAATATTGTGATGTGTTCGCATGGATGTATGATGACTTGAAAACATATGACACGTGAATAGTCCAACATGTCATTCCAATCAAAGAAGGGGCCAAGCCTTTGCATCAGAATATAAGGAAGGTACATCCATCACTTGAGCCTCTCATACAGAAATAATTAACTAAGCTACTGGATGCTCGAATCATTTACAAGGTTCATCATTCCATGTGGGTTTCAAACTTAATCCCTATCAGAAATAAGTCTAGGGAGATCCTCCCATGTGTTAATTTCCAAAATCTGAACCGTTCCTCAGACAAAGATAAGTACCCAGTGCCATCTATGGAGAACATATTACAGACAATATTTGGAGCATAGATGTTATCTTTGCTATATGGTTTCTCAAGATACAATCAGGTTCTAGAAGCAGAGCCTGACAGACTGAAAATGACATTCCATACCAAGTGGGGTATGTTCGCTTACTATTGGCTTGAGGGTGCCTGACCCAAGTTCAACGTTAATTAGCCAAATAAATCCCTACACTATTGGCCCTTTCGACATTAGCCCATGGAGCACAGACTAAAATCTCACCCGAAGCATGATGGGGGGATGCTGGAACCAAGTTTCCGCACCCTGAGATGGTTTTGAGGTCATTTGATTCCTTCTATCCTTGCCTTCACGCGGGTCACTTCGCTCTAGGGCTTGCAAGACTAGCCTTGTATTCCAACCTTCAAGACCTCCATGAAAGGGTACAATTGACCATTGCACAACCTTAATCTGTTGCTTAGGTCTAGCAGCGTGTCGTACAAATTCCCTGCTTAATCTAAGTGATTTTCTTATCTTATCAAAAAATTATAGTTAACATTGTGTAACCAGATATTCGTAATTGCGATCTTTTGCGCATCATATAAGCACAATAAAGGAAATTCATACATAAAATATCTAGATGTATCAACAAAACAAAGACACAAAAATTGCAGAATATCTCTCTTTATTAATATCTTCCAAGTGTTTATAGACTCTGTCGACCCTGCGCACATAGCTGTAGGGGTCCGCACACTCAGATGCAAACTTCTACCCTAGGCCTCTGCACACTTAGATGCAGAGCTTCTACCTACACTATGACCCAAGACTTCTTCAAAGCTATCACTCTATTACATAATCTGCCATTGTCTTCTCTCTTTAAACTAATTAGAGCTTAGCTCTTTTTATACAATCCCATGGTCCTTAGACCATGGGTAGGTCTCTTAAAATCAACTTTACTTTACAAAATTAATGGCAGACTACCCTTTTTGACACATAACACCTTTGCGATCCACGACCAAAAAATGCAGAGTCTTTACAATTATATTAAAAAAATTGACTTAAACATGGGCTTTTAGCCCCAAAACTACCCTTGGGGTATCCCACTCCCAACAAGCCCCCAACGCAAACATTGTGACTCGCCCTCGAGTCACTCAGTAGGTGTGAATATCTTTTCATGAATCACATCCAACTCAACCCGGATGACCACAACTTCAGTCATGCATTGAGCGACTTTCTGCTTCACATCTTCAACTGTATTCTCGATTACTGCTCCTGCACTGTCAGCTTGAAGCTTTTGTTGTGTCGCTTGCAGTCGCAATATTTCCTTCAATGTTTCTTGTGACTGTGTAAGCTTCCTCAGCCATGGCTTTAGTTGCACCTTCAACACTATTTCCTTGTGCAGTGTTGCATCCACTTGTTCCTTCAGCTGCTTGGCTTCCTGTAGCTTGGCTAACCTCTGTGTTAGTGCGACTGTTTGCGCTATGCCCTTAACTTTGTCATAGCGTTGTTGGAGTGCACGTGCTTCCATCTCTAGCCTCTGGATGTTTGGGTCCTCTTGCAAGCTAGTCAGGACCTCAAACGATTGCTCGAACAACTGTGTGCAGTTTGCTTCTACACTCTCCACTGCCACGACTACTTCTGTGACAACAGACATCCACTATTCCTTTACCTTTGGCAATGTTGAAGGTTGGGTCTTCAACTAGAGCTATGTAATCTATAGGTTCAGCTCCAACTGAACACACGCCATATCTATCCGAGTGTTGTGCACCCCTGTGGAAAATTTGCGGATGCAGACCTTGACTTGCTCCTCCTCCGGAATGGCCAACTCTGGGACCATTCTACATGCTTCCTCCATGACCTGCATGATCTTCTTGTTCTGGTTGGTTGCCTCAGCCTCAGTGGTGATGGAAACATTTCTTTGTAGGGCCATATGTTCATTGTTTATCCTCTATTTGTTGATCACTTGGAGGGCACGATGCTCACGAGATGTCAACTCTACAATTACTCTGTCCTGCAAGAGGTGGAGTGCTTCACATGAAATCACTGCTAGGTTCAGTCCAACTCCCTTCAAGGCGCTAAAAGTGGGCATTTCAGCCTCATTTTCTGTGGTCAGTGCTCCATCTGGAAGCACTATCACATTGGAAGCCTTTGTGCGTAGCATATTGGCAGCATTTGATGTGCCGATAGCCAAGCTGGTAGACACCGTACCAGCTTGGGATGTGTGGGTCTGCAACTCTTGCAACCTAGTCTGGACAACCCCTAGTATGATTTTCTGCTACTTTTCAAATTGCTGCAGGGCCTCCATGGTGAGATCTCTGACTGTGTCACCGATGTCATATAAGTCACCCTCCACCAATGTGATAGGGTCCAGGGAGGTCTTGATTGCTTTGAATTTCTTTCTGGACCCTCCCTTCTCTAGCTCTCTTGGGCACTTAATGCGAACGAACGTCTCATGAGGGTCCGCACCGTGCTGCTCTGTGTCCTCCTCTTCGGTCTCAGGTGAAGGCGATCACGCGCCTTTGTCAGAGCCCCACTCTGGGCCACCTGTCTGTTTTCTTTCCTCCTTTCCTATCTGTTATGCCTAGGCCTTCTTAGTGGCCTCCTTTTTCCTTTTTTTGACCAACTGCACCATCTTCAGCTTGGCCTCCTCCTTCTTCTTCTGTGTAACGGACTGGCTTCCACCCACTGCCAAGTCCGTCGTAGTGCACCACTCCGCCGGCCATTTATCAAGCATTGCATCGATGGCATCATCTGTGGCCAGGTACAACAAGTCATAACACTTTTGTGCAGGGTCCTTCTGCACCCTAATTGATGGCCATCCTGATATTCATTTCCATCAAGATCCAGAAGATCTTGTTGTCCTGAACTTGCTCCACATCCTTGGTCACCCACAACCAAGCATACTTCGCTACTTTAGTAAGGTCTAGTGCGTCTGAAGGGAATTGGCTCTCCTTTGGTAGCTCTCACGCTACCAACACAATCGAAAACAAGAGCCATGCGTAGTGGAAGGTCTTGCTTTTCTCTTACGCTTTGCGACAGTTCGCTAGGAACTCTCCATGAAGGTAGTCCGACTAGTTAAATTGGACTCCTTCTGCACACTGCTGTGCGAGCATGACGACAGGTGCTAACACTTCTGCATCACCTTCCCTACAAGGATATGCGTTGCTACCTTCATAGCGGGGTCACAGATGCTGGAGATAGCGTAACCATGTGACTTCTTTACCAGCTTGAATTTTTCCTTCATTGATTCTACGAGTGCCTACTCGCCACCCTTACTGCCAAAGATCATAGCTGGATTTTTGCCTGTATATGACAAGCGCATTATTTGGTGGATTAATATATCTGTGATGGGTATCAGCTCCTCCATCCATATACACCCATCATGCACCAAGCACAACATCTTCTTGATGACTAAAACTATCACTGGGGTGTGGTTATAGTGCGACACCTAGAGCAGGTTCAACAATCTTGCCTTCTCTACCCCCTTGAGCCACCTCCGTGGCTCCAATGTGGTCATTCCCATATTTGTGTCTATGATACAGTGCATCAGCTGCTCGGTTTCTAGGTGCGAGAAATTTTCGTGGTTCACTAAGTCCCAGTCTTCAAGCTTCACTATCGGCACTCGGGCCAATCGCAGACCGTCGAAAGTAATTTGATTCGGTAGTAGAGAGGTTTTCAGGGGAGTCTTACTCTCATCAATGTACTTTGGGACCTTGGAATTAGGCTTGTACGGAGGGACATACTCTGGCAATCGTGTAATAGGGTCTGCACCCTAGGTTTCAACCACCTCTACTTCAACCCCGACATCCTCATCATCTATTAGGACGTCTTCGATGTCCTTCTCCTCTACCTCTAGGTTTATGGCCTTGCCCTTCTCCTATGCAGTGGGATTTTGTGGGTTTCTCCTTGGAAACACACGCGTTGGTATGGCAGGCTGCTTGCCCTTGTCCTTCGCGGTCTCCTTGGTTGGGGTTGGCTTCGGTCTCAGTGTTATCGACAATTTAGGGACCTCTAACAATACTTCAGCCACTTCCAGGGCAGCTACTTCTGCCTGTCTCTCCATTTCTTATGTAGGTTCCTCTACTACTTGCTGTGTATTGATAACTTCTAGGGGCACTGACATGATCTTCTGCAAGAATTCCTACATATCTGCTGACAAAGTAAAAAATACCCTAGAAACTATCAAAAGCTCGTATTGCTGACGATTCATAGGTTCTTGCGAGCTCAATGTTGAATACTCAAAATGCCAAGTGTTTTTCGCTAGACAACCACTTGTAATTTATAGGGCATTTCGAATTCAAATCCAATCGTTCCCCCCAAAATCAGTTGATTAATGTCGGATTGGTGACAAATTTTCAAGGATATAAGCCATAAATTTTGTCTTAAATTCTGGTCGCCCGTTCTATTTGGCCTCACTTCTGCCATCTTTCCATGAACAGTGAATTTAATGGTTACTTTCCAGCTGACCTGTGTGATTTCTCCCTGGGAAGGGCAACTCCCTCCACGCTGCTGTGGACCCAGTGACACGTCCGTGCTTCGCACCATTTTTCAATCACGTAGCTCCCCAACCTAGGAAATGTAGTTTATAGTCCTGTGCCTCCTTTCAGCTGCCTGGAGTGCTAAGACTATGCTACCTTCATTTAGTCACATGGCCGGACCATCACTGTATGGATTCAAGTGACTACCATTCACCTTTCCTGGGAAGGGTTCTCCATTTAATTTGACCAGCTATACCACCCCTCCATTGGTAATTTCCTTAATGATGTAGGGCCCTAACTAGTGCGTCCTAAATTTCCTTGGAAATTTATCAAACTTAGTATCATATAGCAAAACCAATTCATTTACCTTAAATGTGCATAGATTGATGTGTTGATCATGCCATGAATTTTCGTGCTGATTTTGGACATGCTGGTGAAATCCATCCAAAAATATTTCTTCCTCCAGTTCATCCAGCTGTGCGAGCCTCTCCTCCTTGGCTCTGCAATCCATCATACCTGTGAGCACTGTTATGTGCAGACTAGGCACGATGTATTCCATAGGCATTATCCCTTCACCACCATAGACAAGTCAAAAAGGGGTTTGTCTAGTCAACTTCTTGCATGTCGTTCAATAAGCCCATAGTGCTACAGGTACACGTAGGTCCCAATCACTTCACTGAGCATTAAAAACCTTGGTTAGCGCATTTTTGAGCACTTTGTTGAATGCTTTGACCGTCCCATTATCCTATAGGTGATAAGGTGTACCCTTCTAGTGGTATACCTGAAATTCCTCTGTCGGTGCACTGATCATCTCATTCAAGAAGTGTGTACCACGATCACTCATCAAGATCTTTGGACAACCAAATCACGTTAGTACATGCTCACAGAGGAAATTTGTAGTGGTCGAGTCTGTGCAATCCTTCACAGGCTGTGCCTCTTCCCAACGAGTCAAATACTCTGTCCTGTCTTTCCTTGTGGCTGAATAGGTCCTACAAAATCTATCGCCCACTTCTCAAAGGGTCATAACAACCTTTGTGGATTCAAAGGCATCTCATCCCTCCACGATGCACTGCTAGTCCTTTGACACACATTACATGCCATGCAATATGCTTTTGAGTCCTGATGAAGGGTTGGCCACCACAACCCAATGTGTAGAATCTTTTGTGCAGTTGCTACTTTCACCTCTTATAGCGTTTCATCAATACTATCAAACCCATACTCAAAACTGAATGTCATCATGAATCCTTCATGCAGGATATCCCATTCACCCGTCCCATGGTGGAGCTCTATTTCTACGTACCAATTCATTGAGACCACATCCAGGGTATGAAAGAACAAGTGCACCCACTCAGGTTGGGGCTTTTCTCCATAGGCCTGGGTCCATTTGGCCAAATGCGCATGCGGATCATCCTGTCCATCATACTTGTCCGTCAGTTGCATCTTAGGCTTCCCAAATTTTGTTCTCATTAGCCTCCTACATTTGCGCCAATCTTCAAAGCTTCCTTTATGCGTACCCCATCATCTTGCGAGTGTATCACGCAGTGCCCAATCCAATGCCTGGAAGCGCTGTTTTTTTGGTACCCCCCTTTCAAATGCATCTAAAAAGATATCTATCTCATTCAGACAATCATAAGTAGGCAGATTTCTTACTTCAGATGACACACAATACAATGATCGGGTCATCATGTTGCAATTCAACGTAGTTATTTCATGTAACGGATTCTGCCAACATTCTATTTCTTCATCAAAGTTTGAAGTGTAGGAACTCTCGCAATCCCATGTAGTCTGTCCATCTGTAGTGGGATTCACCCAATCTTGGTCTAACGCTATTATCTTATAGATACATTACAGATCATCATCACTCTCATAATCACGGACTGGTTTAGTATAGCTTGATCCTTCAACAGGATCAAGGGGTACTATTACGCGCAATGATTTCTTCTCAAAGATCATCTTTCGCTTCTTCATATTGATTACCCCGTTCATATCAGTAGCTCAGTCAATTCCCAGGAGCGCAGGATAGGGATTGCTATCATCCACTATCTCTATTACTTCAAACTCAGCCAGTGTGCTCACTTCCTCGATATCCACAGTCACCCCCTACAACCACCCCATGGGGATGCTCTTCTATTGATTCACCATCCTTAGTTGAATCGGAGACCATTACAGTGCAGGTCTCCCCATTCTTTCCCAAGTCTGCTTCGGTTTGCATTTGACCCTTGGTCCAAAATAACATGATCCATTTCATATTCCCATATCTGCGATGTCAGTCTCATCTCCTGTCCCATCCTTGTTTTATGCTTGCCAATCTTTCGTACTATACATGGCTCACCCGTCGCGGTTCCAGCGCATCTATTGATGAGCTATTGTAACCCTTTCACAACCTTACTATCATGCAGTAACTTCATACAGTCTCCAAGAAAGTTGTGAGCATAGAAGGATCCATCTCATGCTTAGGCCTATCCTTGCTTCCTGAGGAGGAGGCCTGAATGAAGCTCTTCTTAGCTTCCATGAAGGTTTCGCACGCGCGTTCCAAATTGAACTTAGCCTCCTTCACTAGAGCTTTGTGAACCCACGTACTATCTTCTAGCTGTTTCCCCTTGTCATATCCTATCGCGATTCCACTTAGGAGTCCTATATTTACATTTGTATCTTCCTCGCGTGGCTCAGACCTCATCATATGCAGGTTTTGAGTCGGCAGAGGTGGTAGCGCCCCTTTGTCACATATTCTAGCTATCAACGTAGGAAAATCTTATGTTTCATGATCAACAATGTGCAATACTTGTATGACAAACACATTGGATTAGTGTAATCATGGGCATAATGTCGTGGTCCTTCGTAATTATAGCAAATCAACTATCCTTAACCTCTGCTAGGTCCTCCTTCACCTCGGCCTCATCCACGCCCTTGAAATCTTGTCCGTGCCATCCTTGCGCTTTGGTCAAGGGGCCGCATTTCAACCTGAACCCTATAGGTGGGAGTTCTGTCCATCATCAATTCATAGCTCCTGCAAGTACGCTCATCATTTCCTCCCGACCTACAAAAGTTGTAGAACAGCTATTGCGGTGCTTGTACAAACTTCTATAGCAAGTGATAGTTATCCATGGCATGTTTTCCAACTACTTTAAAGAGTGTGCACCATAATGCAGGCGCCGTGCTAGGTCCTTCTTGAGCTTCTGGCCTTAAAGGCATTAGTCCTCCTCTTGTAATGTAGTTTGCAAAGATCGAGAAATGGTCTTTGTCATGATCCTGACTCTTGCATTTCAAGTGCCATACCTCCTCGCACACCTCTAGTTGAACTGTCTTGTCTTGCTTTAGACTTTACATCTCAAGGCATAGGTTCTTTAACTACACATGGATCTACTGAACTCCTAGATTTGGATCTTGTAGCGGGGTTTCGTGTAGCCTCATGGAAATCTCCAAGGCCTCTTCCTGAGTTGTTATCTTCTGCTGTGACAACGCACTCCCTAAGTGTGGTAGTATCGAAGCTACAAACCACTCGTGATGCTGTCCATCTATCAAATTCATGTTGGCTTCGTGGATTGTACACTTCAACCTCTAATCTAGTTCCTAAGGCATCTCACCTGGTTGCATCATGATTTCTTTGAATCCCACAATCGACTGCGCCTTAGATTTAGGCCCATTAAATTCTCTATTCAGTGCTACCTGGATGTCTGCCACTCCAGCATTTTGGTTATCATTAGAATACGTAACATACTAGGTTAGCACACAATCTTGCAGAGCACTAACCAGTGTCACCTTCTTTATATGATCATCTATAACACCTTGAGCTTCCCATACAGCCCTCACAATGAACCAGAATTGGTCTAGGTCTTCATTTTCAAAGCGTTTGAACAAAGGCAGCTTCATAGTATTTTCCATACTGAACTGCGGTGGAGGTGGAGGTGGTATGGGTGAAGTTGGAGGTGGTGCGGGCAGAGAAACCTTTGCTCTCGCTTCTTCGTCACCTCGTGGAAGTGAAATCAAGGGACTCCTTGTCTTCACGGGAATCCTTGTCTTATTAACTGAATTGCACTTCGCAAAGAAACCTTCGCTATCCCTTCTTCGTCACCTCGTGGAGGTGAAATCAAGGGAATATACTCTGGACCTTTTTTTCCATCATTCCTGTAAGTTTTTCTGCTTTGCATAGTCTCGAACATCAAGATAGCTGCATAACTTGTTTTTCACACAATAATGTTTTAATCCAGGTATCCAAAGATTTTATGTACTTACCTCGTAGTCCTTCAAAAAAGTGTCGCTTCGCTTCCTTGTAGCTGATTGAGGTGTCAACCATGAATTCAGTCACAAATCCTCCTATGATGTGATCGAGCTAATGATCGACATTACAGGTGATCTTATCCTCTTACGCTTCCAACCTTCACACTAGCTCCAGGATCCACACAATAGGACCATCACGTTTCCACCTTCCTTGGTTATCTGCTAGCTTCGCGATCCACTTGTATAGCTCAATAGGGAAGGAGCAGAAAAATATCTCGTGGATCTCTATATAAAGGTATATGTCCAACCACTGTTCCTTTGTTAGTCACGGGTTTCTATTTTCTTGTGCCCCGAATTCGTGGATCTTCCTATCCAAGTAGTCTCCAATCTCCTTCTTAGTTGGATTCCAGTGATACAACATCACACATATCTTATGCAGATTCCGGTCCTGGAAATGGAACCATTTGTTGGCTTTAGGGGGCTTGACCCAGGTTCAACATTAATTAGTCAAACAAATTCCTACACTACTGACCCTTTCGGCATCAGCCCGTGGAGTGTGGACTGAAGTCTCACCTAAATCAATATGGGGGGATGCTGGAACCAAGTTTCCGCACCCTGAGATGGATGTGAGGTTGTTTGATTCCTTCTATCCCTACCTTTGCACAAGTCGCTTCGCTCTAGGGCTTGCAAGACTAGCCTTCTATTCCAGCCTTCAGTACCTCGGTGAAAGGGTACAATCGACCTTCTCACAACCCTAATCTACTACTTAAGTACTTTCGCGCTGATAGAGCAGCGTGTTGTACAAATTCCCTAATTAATCTAAGTGATTTTCTTATCTTATCAAATAGTTATAGTTAACACCGTGTAAATAGATATTTGTAACTACGTCCAATTAATTAATGTAATTGAGGTCTTTCACGCATCATATAAGCATAATAAAGGAAATTCATAGATAAAATATCCAGATGTATCAATAGAACAAGGACACATAAATTACAGAATATATCTCTTTATTAATATCTTCCAAGTGTTTACAGACTTTGTCCACCCTACACACATAGCTGTAGGGGTTTGCGCACTCAGCTGCAGACTTCTACCCTAAGCCTCTGCGCACTCAGCTGCAGAGCTTCTACCTACGTTATGAACCAAGAATTAGAATTCTTCTTCAGATCTATCACTCTATTACATAATCTCCCATTGTATTCTGTCTTTAAACTACTTAGATCTTAGCTCTTTTTATACAATCCCATGGTCCGTGGACAAGGGGTAGTCTCTTACAACTGACTTTACTTTACAGAACTAAGGGCAGACTAACCTTTTTGACACATAACACCTTCATGCTCCACGACCACAAAATGCAGAGTCTTTACAATTATATTACAAAAATTGACTTAAACATGGGATTTTAGCCCCAAAACTGCCCTTGGGGGATCCCACTCCCAACACTTACTGTAGAATGTCGTTTGGGTTGGTAAAAAATGCACTACATTTCAACTCGCAATGAACATTGTTTTTTTTGGGCTCATCGGATAGAGCGTAGTGGTCTACCTCGGTTATATGACAATATTATCTAGATATTGGTTAGACCACCTGCATCATCTCAAGAAAATATTTGAGCGATGCCAGAAGTACGGGATATCCTTGAATCCCAAGAAGAGAGTCTTCGTAGTGTCTGAGGGTAACCTCCTTGGCCACATCATTTCCAAGAGTGGATCAAGGTAGATCTAGACAATGTTCAGACCATCACGTAGATTCCTCGTCCCATGAATAACAAAGCTATGTAGCCCTTCCTAGGGAATATCAACTTCCTCAAAAAGTTCATCCCCGATTATGCGCAGAGTGTCAAACCCATACAAGAGATGATGAAGAAGGACACAGTGTATAGTTGAGGAAAGAAGGAAAAGGAAGCATTTTCTTGGATTAAGCAAGCTATAACAAAGGCACATGCACTGTATAGCCCAAACTTCAACAAATATTTCCTGCTCTACATGTTTTCTTTCAATATTTCACTCCCTGCTGTGCTCACTCAGAAAGACAAGTGAACAATGGATGACCCATCTATTTCATGAGCACGAGATTGCAAGGACTTTAACTAAACTATCCCACCTTGGAGAAACAAGCATATGCTATATACAATGTGGTTAAACATTTCATACCCTACCTGTTGAAAAACCACTGCGTTGTCTTTGTGCCACACCCAACAGTCATATCACTGCTTGTTTTGCAAGAGCTGGGTGAGAGACGAGCGAATTGGATGACTGAGATGCAAGAGTTTGTTGTCTAACATCCAGCCATTCCACACCATAAAGGGTCATGGTCTTTGCATATTAGCAGCTGAGGCAGTACATGTGCAAGAGGAAGAAGTAGATCTCGTTGGCTGGGATTAAGAAATTGAAATGTATAATTTTGAGTGAAACCCCCCACTTCGCACATAAACTCTTGGTACACAGACATGTGCTAGTACCTTGAGTATGGAACCATTCCCTCCCACTTTTCTATGCGCTAGAAGAGGGCACTCCAACCAAAAGCTTTATCTTACCAGTTGGTGCATGGAGTTTTTTACAAAAAACATCAGGACGACGTTTTGGTCAGGTGCTTGGAGGCATAAGATTCAGAAAGGGTGTTATGTGATCTCGATGATGGACCAACTGGGGGTCACTTCATGGGTAACAAAACTGATCCGAACTGAAATAGGAAAACAAGAACTTATAGATATAATCATAAACACAAATCTGCAACAAAAAACCACTTCATTCCATTAATAGAAAAATCCTGAACTATGCTTACAAACAGAATGGAAATAAGATAGCTCGAGCCGTGGTAGCTTATCTCTGAGAAGAGATGTGGAAGCTACATGCCTCTAAATTGAGTTATAATGAGGTTCAAGGGCCTTTTTATTATTGGATAATAAGAGAAAACCCTAAATAACCAAAACCCTAACCGGAGGAGATGTAACACCAAGAGTTTATGGGCCCCATTTGGGTTAGTTGGGCAACCAACTTCCCGAGGTCATAACTTGGTCATATTATCTCCATTTGACGTGTGTGATAACTCGTTGGAAATATCTCTCAGAGGACTGCAACTACTAATGTGATTGCCATAAAAATCACTAAATAAATTTTGCAAAAAGAAATCGTTTAGGGCCTCAAAACGGCTCCGAAATTTCAGGACCAGAAAAACTGCCAAAAATAGTAAATTGTGCTACATTATTCAAAGATGCACATGCCTATGCCCGCAAGTGTTTAGCCTATCAGAGATGTGTCAACAGAAAACGAAGGTCAACAACACCGTTGTAGCCTGTTGCAATGGACGAACCATTCCAAAAGTGGGGTTTGGACATCATTAGGGATATTTTCCCACATTTGTCAAAGAAACACCTGCTACATCTTAATTGCTACAAATTACTTCACGCAGTGGACAGAAGCAGTTTTGGCCAAACAAGTGAATGGCCAAAAAGTCATCAGCTTCATAAGACTGAAGATCATCTCGAGGTTTGGGATTCCTGCATCACTTGTTTTTGACAATGAAATGTACGTCTCTTTATTAAATGTTATGACTTTTCATTGCAAAATTGTATTTTGTTAAAGAATTTAGTTAACTACTAACCAAGAGGGAAATGGTCTTGTAGCATGTAAAAATGAAAATCTTATCCACATCATAAAAAATACCATGTACTCTGAACAACAAAACTAGCATTCCACACTGGTGAATGATCTTTGGGCTGATCGAGTCATACCCAAACTCTCTCTAAATACCCCCCCCTACTTCTTGGTATACAGAAAAGAGGCCATCCTCCCACCAAATATCTACTTTCCTGCTCTCTAGTTATCCTAAGAATCCCAAGGCAAGCTGTGTCTATTGGTTCAATGTAGGATGGACACATTACACAAGCTGTAGGAAGAAATGATGAAAGCAAAAGAAAAGTTCACACTTCACCAGAACTGTATCAAGAGATGGTTCAAAATGAAGTATGCAGGGAACACTAGCTTTGTTGTGGGTAAATTAATCTTGAAGTGGGATAAACCCCATGAAGACAAAGGAAAACATACTAAGTTTTTGTCCCTATGGATTGGCCCTTTTACTATTCACGAAAATCTTGACCAACACATGTATCCTTTACAATCACTTGATGGGAAGATTGACACTCTCCCTGTCAATGGCAAAGACTTAAAATGTTATTTTCAATGATCTGGGGCCATGCCCTGCATCGTGTGCATACTTCTTTCATTGTTGTTCTGTTATTTTCTTTGATTTTTTGTTTTGTTCTTTACTGTCAAACACATACATGGCGAATGCAGAATGATAAACATTGAATTGCATATATTATATACATGATGTACATTTATAGTACATTGGGGTGACCATTGGCTTCCATATTCGAAGATCTCTTGGAATCCAATGGATGTTCACATTCCACACCAACCCATTGAGGATTAGGTGTCCAACATTCCCCCCCCTTAATCTGAAGGGGTATGTATGAGTACAAGAAGAGAGTTGTAATACAAAATGTGCAAAAAAGCATGGCAGCACTAGTTTGAATGTGCTCTCTAAAACGTTGGTATAAGGGGGGTGGTTTAAGGATGACCACCAACACTGGAACACTTAGTGCAGTTCCCATAACTCTTCCAAACTTGGCATGAAGCTGAGCCCTTCTGCTAGAGGATGTGCTCCTCATGTTTTGAAGAGGGAAACATTCAACCTTGAAAGGGAGGTCTCACCTCACATAAAAGGGAGAACCTCAACCTAAAAAGGGAGGTATCAACCTGTGATGGTTTAAAGATGACCACCAAATCCAGAATGCTTAATACAGTTCTTGGAACTCTTCTGCTAGAGGAAGCGTCCCCAATTCTTTGAAGAGATTTCTCAAACCCGCATAGATGGTTTAAGGCTGATCACCAACAGAAGGCATGCTCAGGGGCATCTTTGTCTCTGGCTACAACTCTGAATCTGGTATGGTAGGTTATGGCTTAGGCTCGCTTGATGTGGCTTTGAAGCTTGTAGATGACCATCATTTCCCCCCTGTTAGATACAAGGTGAGATGATGGATACAAATCAATTGCAAGACTGTTTAATACTCTAGAACAAGTTGTGGAGCGCTTGGAAGGTATGCTTTTTGAACAGCAATCTAGTGGTTTTCCAATAATATTTCTAACCTTTTCTGCATTATAAGTCTAAAGAATATAAGGGTTTTTATAAATTGCGTGAGAATGGACAAACGAAGCTCAATCACCAATAATTGATGTTTTCTATGCAGAAGGACGCGGAAACAGGGGATCATCGAGCAAAAACAAGAAGCGAAGGGAAAGCAACTGCTGTCCCATCGATAGGAAACCGGATGCGGACAAGATCAAGTAAAATTAGAGTCGAATAATCCAGGAAAAGAACGCAGGACACTGAGATGGAGAACGCAAGAAAGGAAAGAGAAGAACTGAACGATTAGCATCGCTGCTTTAGCCTATCTTTTGTATCTAGATATCTCCGTCATTTCTGTTATATAAAGATACCACGCCATCGAGCGTAGGGATTATTATTGTAATTACCTGATTCAGAACAGCTTTGAGCATTAAGTTTTGCTAAGACCTGATTTTGCGTACCTTTGTTAATGCAATCAATATAAAGGACTTTGTGTTCACTTCGTTTCTGCATCTGAAGTAGCTTTAAGCGGTGTACCATTGGTAGCCAAGGGCCCAGCTCCGACGGTCACTCGCTGTTGTATCATATGGTGATTGGTGTGGTTTGCTTATTTCTTTTGTTTCAGTAATCTGACATATCTTTTATATGATAGACTATGCTTCTTAGTTAATATCTGAATCTGAATAAGTTCCCTAACTCATGTCTCTGTGTTACATAAAGTGAATCTATTTGAATTGCATCCATTTCCATAACAAGGTATTAGTATGAATGATATCATTATTGGATTCATATAAAATAAGTGTTTGCGAGGCTTGAAGACAATATCACTTTGTTCAGAAATATAGTCACATCACACGTTACTCTCGGATTGCTGTAATAGTTCAGAACGTGTACATCCATTTGAGTTTACTGTTCCATTTGAGTTTGCTGTTCCATTTCATATGATTGACGTTTCTTGTTTATGATAGTTTGCTGTTCCATTTACTTATGTTGTTCCATTTGATGACTGCTGTCCCATTCCATAACTGCTGTTCCATTTACTTATGTTGTTCCATTTGATTACTGCTGTTCCATTTCATAACTGCTGCTCCATTTACTTTCGCTTATCTTCCTTTGTTGCTTTCACGTGATAGCAGGCCTAAGGCTGTCGTGAGCCCAGCAAGATGCTGCCTGACTCCCAGACCTATAAGTCCATGCTTTGGTTTCTTTCTTTATCAGTTTCTAAAGGGAAGGGTTATTGGTTCCGTACCCTTGACTGATCAATTGCTTTGTGTGATTTTATCTGTTGAGTTGGTTTAGTTACAGTTTAGTGTCTGTTTCCTTTCAAATCATTAGAACGCTATACTACCGAGAATTACTTGGGAAAAACAGCCTCGGATTGAGTTACTCCTTGAAAGAACAAAACGATCCCGGATTGACTTAATAATGTGGAATAATTGGTGGTGTGAGAGACC